>CM067376.1:26671846-26918306 GCA_034510155.1 Eucriotettix oculatus
TAATTAAGGAATTAATTGCCACCTCCTTTGATGTTGAACTTCCCATTTTTAAGTTCATTATGAAATGTAAATAATACCATACCTTTCGGGCCGTGAAATTCATCTGTTCCTCCCACCCAAGTGTGTTGTTGAAATATATCCCAATATTTTTGCGTCTCGTTACCCTTGCAATTAGTTCCCCGCCTATTCCAAAATTAGTCTAACTAAGAATAAATATACCACTTCCTTTAATCACAACTCGGATTAATTTATTCGTAAATATACAGTTAAATAACGTGAAGTACTTTCCTTTGTATGATTGTTTCAGTCTTTGGCCTAGAATTCCCCCTAGCGGGGAAAGAAACAAGACTAAGGTCGCTGCTAATCACCAGTCTATTCCCACGAGTGATGATTGAGCCGTAACGTGTTTTTTTTCCCTCTCAAGCCAGCTGGGAGAGATCTCCCCTCAAGTTCTTCCACAATACGTTGAGCTCAGATGAAGGAAATTGCTCTTCGCGAGATAAAGCCCGTGGATTGTCTGAGGAAAAGCCGGCATTTCTGAATTAATACAGTAGTAGTTCAATAAATTTCTCATTTTATTTAAGCTTCAACACAAAAGGCAACATAATATCCAATTAATGAATGGGATGAAAAACTTAAAGGAAATATTTTCCAACTAGAAAAATATAGCTGTTGTAAGTTGAACGGATAAGTAACAGATAACTATAAAAGAAATGCGCGTAGAAAGCAGATTATGTAAATTAGATAAGAAATCGCGAAATAAATCTCTATAATAAAATTGCCTATATGTGTGTCTGTACGTATTATATGTATATTCCGCATAGAAATAGAAACGAGTGGACCAGTTTCGACCAAATTTGGTACAAGTATTCTTTGCGATGCTGAAATCAGCACCGTCGGGGTGAGACTCGGCTACCACCTCTAGGTGCGGAGTTAGATGGGATGTAAAATTTTAAATATCCAAAAGCTGCCAATATTTCCATAAAATAAATACATTTCTGGGTCAATTAATTTTATTGTGTGTCCGACGATACTACTAGCGTGTAATTTCAACCCCATTCAGAATCAAAGGGGCAAACATAAAAATAGCCAGAAAACAATCGAGATTTTGCTCTTAACTGGTGCAATGTGAGTCGCTGAGTTTAGTTATGACATAAAATATGCAATTTAAGCTACCGTTCATCCACTAAGAGGGGTTAGAAGGGATAAAGAGACTTCCGCATCTTTAACCGATGGAACAATTTCGACCAAATTTTAAGCATCTGTTCTTTGTGAATTGAACGAACGACAATTAGGGTAATACACGGCTACCACCCCTAGTGGGGAAGGGGGCTGAAATTAGCGGAATTTTTATATGTAATAAAGACTCATATATGAGTCCAAAAAAATCTTGAAATGTTTGAGCATAATTTTAACCACTTCCAGCATGTTACGGGTGGGGGTGGAAATGGTTCATATGAAAATAACAAGGAAACGATCGAGCTTGGTGTCGAAACCGGTGTAATGCGAGTCGCTGTGTTACATTGTGGCATTTAATATGCGATTTATGGAAAAATTCATGCCTTAAGTGGGGGAGAATTTTTATTCTGTTAAGAGTACTGGAAATATTTTTAACTCTTCTATTGTACCAGGAATATTTTTGACTCTCTCGAGATACTGGGAGTATATTTGAGGTTCATTTTGTGACGTTTTCGACGCCTGTTTAATCATGTGTTGACCAAGAATTAAATAATGTACCGGTAAAAACGACGAATATAATGAAACAAATATCATTCCTAACTTAAATTAAACTTTTTAATGAAAGTTCACTCGATTGAAATTTTCTATTCCTATCTTAATACACTTATTATTATGATTATCATAAAATGATTTCATTTTTCTTCGCCTTTTCATTTTCATTTACTATAATTATATTACTATTCCCAGGCGAGATTTTTAGCAAAGCTTAGGCCTACAAACAGTCAATAATGTCATACCAAGGTTACAAAATTTCCACATTTCTGAAAGGAAGTAGTTAATAAATGTTAATTAGTTATCATCTGACATTTAATTATGAATATAATAAATTAACGACCCGATACACATTTTTTTATTTAGGATTGAACTAAATAAAACTTTTTCTGGAACTTTCATTTAATTTAGAAAAAGGGACAGTTAAATAATTTTCTATAATTGATTAAATTGTTACAATAAATTATATATTTCCATTACTTTTAATTTATTATAGCGCCTTCAAATTTTCTTGAAATACGTTTTGATTTTAAGCCTGATTTATCTTAAAAATTTATCATTGTACAAAAATAACAAATAATATTGATATCTTACCTGATATGTGTACAGAATCTCTCTTGATTTTTCAATTATTAAAATAATTTTTATTGTAAATGAGCCTTCAATTTTTACTATTGTTTTCTAAAATTTTGTTAGGTACACTATTTAAGTTTTTAATAGTTTTAGAACCCAAATTTTTCACCCAGTAGTTATTGTAATTTATTTAAATGACACCTGAATTAATATCACAAACATAAATATCAATATAGACTTTTATCAGGTGATAATTTAAAAAATAAATTCTGCAATATTTTATTGTTGACAATTTTTTATTTTTGTTACAAATGTAACAGTATTTAAGCAAACTTAATTTTTTCCCAATAAATTACATGTAATGGAAGACTACATTATTTATTTACCAATTTTAAATTATTTTAAATGTACCTTTTTACCTTGGAAAAAAATTTAGAATCCAAGTTTGTCAACAGGAATTTATTTTAAGGTAGTTTTATTGGCCAGTTTTGATTCTAAATCAACATACTAATTGAACATAATTTAATATAATTTAAAATTGTTACCCTAAATTATATGGAATGAAAACATATAACTTATTGTAACAATACAATAAATATCAGATAATCTCTACTTAACATTTACTGAATTAAATGAACTCATAAAGTTAACAAATATTAATATTGTTACAGTAAATTATATTTAATTACAATTAAGGCATATTACCTGAAGTTGCAGTTGCGACAAGAAATTTTATTTTATTAAAAAACTGGAGAGGTCCCTAAAGTTGGGGGACGAAACTTATTCTAATTAATAAATTATGTTTTCATTACATGCATTTCCTTTTGACCAATTTGAATCTTCTAAAATTATGTTAAGTATGTTCTTTTGCTATTAAAACATTTTGGAACCCAAATTTGGCAACATTTTAAGACTTTTAGGACAATTAATCAGTGAATCTATATTACAAACATAATTCCCAATTTTTCACCCAGACTTTGGGATTTCTTAGGGTGAAAAATTAAAAAGGAAAAATTCTCTAATATTTTCTCGATGATATATTTTTATTATAAACACTTTTAATGAAAACAAATTTATTATAATTGGAGTAAACTTTAAATTTTCCACAATAAATTATATGAAATAAAATTATGAATGATTTAATGTAACCGTTTCAAATTTCTTACATAATGTTAAATATCATTTTTATTTTATATATTTAGGGTCTAAATTAGTAAACTGGAAAATATATTAGATTTATTTTTTTGTTACATGATGAAGTTCGAGAGATTGGATGAAACCTTGTGCTTTATGTTTGGAAACATGTGTTTACTTATTAGCCATTTTTATTTAATTTATTCAAAAATTATAGCGAATATGAATCTGATTTGAAATATTTCATTGAAAAACAATAATTATGTAATATCGTAGTCTCTCGTTGATTTGAACCACACACACATTATTTTTTCTATAGTTTCAGATTAATTGCTGTTACAAGTATTTAAGTACATTTATTTTCATACAGTGATCATTTATAGATTATAAAACCTTCCACAGAAAGATACTTTTAAATTAATCTCGTAAAAATCCTTATAGAATATTCTTTTCAGGACCATAGCCTGCCGGTCTCTATTCTCTCCTTACCCATCATAAATGCACTACAAACATCTTTCATAATTTTCCTTTCCTACCTAGCCTCCATGTTGCCTCGCTATTTTCATCCTCCACTTTCCCTTCTATAGCGGTGTTTACTAACACTGTTTGCCTTACTCACTTTTCTTCCATTTAGATTTATGCACTGACGAGACTATTTTTAACGCATTGAAAGCTTCGTTCGTTCGGTCACCACTTAATTTACATTTGTCAGCCACGGCACACACAAAATTTTTATTCAGATTCCTGTCAGACTGTTTGTACCGTTCAGCTGTTGCTTACATTTATCTCTCGGTGTCACAATGTCACATTTTAGGCCTCCAACTATATAGAAGTAAAAATAGAGTCTCTTGAGATATCGTACTTCATGTCGTCATTTCTATTTATCGAAAGCTTCTATTCTTTTCCTTGCAGCAACTCCTATCGTCCTCGTTTCGCACCCATAAGTTGCCACGCTCCACACCAACATTTTTAGCAATTAGTTCCTAATATTCACACTTGTATTGCCCGTAAGTAAATTCCTGTTTTTCGTGAAAGCCTTCCTTGCCTGTGCTATCCTACTCTTTATGTCTACTATACTTCTGCCATCCCTAGTTGCTACGCTTCCCAAGTAGCAGAATTCCTTAACCTTTCCCAATCTAACACTTTTTTCTAATCCACTGTTTCCAATACTTCACTCCATTACCTTGGGTTCCCCTCCATTAATTCTCATATTGAACTCTTCTCCATGACCACGTACATGCCGTTTATTATTATCTTATTTTTCTCACTCTTCTTATTGTCACAGAATCATCAGTAAACTTTAGTGTTTCCTTTCTGGTACTACGTTTCCCACTCATATAACGCCTCACCCCATACCAACATTTTTAGCAATGATTACCTAATGTTCATACTTATATTCGTCCTAAGTAATTTCCTTCCTTGTCAGTGCTATACTACTGTAGTTTTCACGCTGTCCAAGTAGCCGAATTCCTTAACTTCCTTCAAAATATCGCTTCCCAATCTAACAGCCTTTATTATCCCACTGTTTCCCATACTACACTCCATTACCTCGGGTTTCCCTCCATTAATTCTCATATTGAACACGTTCATGCCATTTATTATGGTCTCCAATCTTCTTCTGACTCCCCTAATACTACGTCGGCAGAGCGTAAGGCTTTTATTTCTCTTGTTTGATTAAAACCAAAAGTTAAAAACCGGTCAAAAATTATTTCGTTTTAAAACTTGTCTCTTTATGTCTACTATACTTCTACCATCCCTAGTTGCTACGCTTCTCCGAGTAGCAGAATTCCTTAACTTCCGTCAAAATATCCTGTCTCAATCTAACACCCTTTGTTATTCCACTGTTTCCCATACTACACTCCATTACCTTGGTTTTCCTTCTATTAATCCTCTTATTGAACTCTTTCTCCAAGACCTCGTTCATGCCATTTATAATGGTTTTCAAGTCTTCTACTGACTCCCCTATCACTGCAATCGACATCATCTTCCAGTTTAATTCCTTTTTCATACTCCATTTTAACATTCCTCATCGCCTGTTCTATATATGAGTTAAAGAGCATGGTGGCGACAGACTGCATCCTTGTCTTACTCCTTTCTTGACCTCTGCTTCCTTTTCTTGTTCTTCAATTGTAATTACTGCTGACCGCCTTATGTAGTGTAACCCTTCTTTCACGATATAATATTCCTATATATAAATAATAATATTAAGAATACTACTTTCGTTATGTCTGTCGTTCTTGTCTTATACACCATTACAGTCTATATTTTATACTAACTGTCAATTTTACCCTCATTATCATATTTCTTTTATCATCAACAGAATGGGGAATGTTGTATCACTGACATATGTTTTATGTTAATTATCGAGTACCGTTAATTATTCTCCCCGTATGACGAAGATTTTATCTCACAAGGACTTAGTTTCGAGGTAATTACCCCTCGCTTGGCAATTATAATCCCTGTCAGGAACGTGTGCCCCACAACGGAGGTATGACGTCACAGCTTACGTCACCGTGCTCGCCGGCCAATCAGCGGGCGGCGAGGGCGGGGCTTCCCCCTGGTACACGGCAGGCAGGGTTTAATTACGTTATGATATGGAAAGAAAAGACTGTGAGCCAAATAGAAAGGGGAAAAATGCGAATAATAACTAACCGTCTGAACTTTACAAATGAGGGACTTATGTAGCGCGAAGGGGCTCCATACAGGGGAGGGTTCTAAACGCCTTTAATTTCGCAAAATACAATTAAATACAGGCAGTGGCTTAATCTCAAGTTGCAAATAAGGTCGGCTTTGATCAGTGAATACTTCAACTGCCAACAAATAACATACAACTCAACTATTCGTAAAATGAATCACGTTGTGTATCGACTGTCAGGGAAGTTCTTCAGTGCCGAATAAATATTACTTGGAATAAAAAACACACTTCTTGACAGTTTATTTTTTTTTCCAGAAGCAAGGTATACGCTCGACATTTTACGATTCCCAGACGCTTTTCTCGCCGGCAAATTGGGCTGTCGTCACATGAACGGGAAAAGACTCGAATTATATTTATGTAAATTATAGTCCTACTTGCAAACCCACTCTAAGGATTAATTTTTATCTATTTTTGCACAGTAATCCACACTTCTATTATCCTTAAACTGGCCACAACTTGTTTCGTTTTGAGATTAAAACCCCTTGGCCAGTATTTGTGACTGTGAACAGAAAATGGCGTTATAAAATTCTAACTAAGAGTCAGAAAGTGGAAAAATAATTGTAAGCAATCCTCCTAATATTTAAAAACTAGTTAATAAGTTCTCTGAACGTTTTTTTCTCTACATTCTGTCAATAATTACATAATTAAATTTGTAGCTTAGATTGCTGATTTCCCCGTCGTTATAAGGGTATTGTAAAAATAATATGGGGGAATTATTTAACAAAGTATTGTGGTTTTAAAAGATATAATAATTTTATTTATATATCAAAACGATTTCTTAGTGGGTCTTACGCATTATTACAATTAAATATATTAAGGGGAATCACTATTATAATAGCCTTTGATAATGTTCACTGGAACAAACTTTTAAGGTTTTTGAGACTGACGGGATTAAAATATCGAGAAAGAAGAGTTATCCATAACCTCAACATATGGCAGTCAGCAGTAATTAGAATTGAAGTCCACGAAAACAAGCAAAAATCAAGAAAGGAGTAAGACAAGGATGCAGTCGGGCGCCAGTGCTTTTTAACTTTTATACAGAACAGGCGAAGAAGAAAGTTAAAAATAAATATGGAGAGGGAATCAAACTGCAAGGAGAAGAAATAAAAACCCTACGCTTTGCGTAGTATTAGGGGATTCAAAGGAGAAGGATTGGAAAACATAATAAATGGCATAAACGTGAACCTGGAGGAAGAAGGATTGATCGAAGGAAAACCAAGATGATGGAGTGTAGTACGGGAAATAGTGGAAAGGGATATTTTGAAGGAAGTTAAGGATTCTGCTACTTGGACAGCATAATTACTAGGGATGGTAGACATAAAGAGTAGAGCATCACAAGGCAAAGATGGTTTTCGCGAAAAAGAGGAATTTACTTACGGGCAATATAAGTGTGAATATTAGGAAATCGTTGTTAAAAATGTTCGCATGGTGTGTGGCGTTATATGGGTGCGAAACGTGGACGATACGAATTGCGGAAAGAAAATTAATAGAGGAAAAAACAAGATGATTTGTGCAGTATGGGAAACAGAGGAATAACAAAGGATGTTAGATTGGGAAGAATATTTTGAAGCAGGTTAAGGAAATCTGTAACTTGGGGAGTATAATAATTAGGGATGGTAGAAGTATAGTAGAGATAACTCTGGCAGGGAAGGCTTTCGCAAAAAGAGGCATTTACTTACGGGTAATATAAGCGTGAATATAGGAAATTATTACTAAAAATGTTCGTATGGAACTTTGCGAAACGTGGACGGTAGGAATTGCAGAAAGGAAAAGAATAGAAGCCTTTGAAATGAGGTGCTATAGGCGAATTCTGAAAATCAGATGGGTGGGTAGAATCACTAACGAGGAAGTTCTAAGCAGAATAGGGGAAGATCGAACTATATTGAGGGATTGATTAATAGACCACGTTTTAAGACATGAGGTTTATGTAAATTAGCAACAGAGGGAAGTGTGTGGGGTAAGAACAGAAGAGGGAGGCCAAGGGTAGAATACGCTAAGTAGATTAGGGAGGATGTGGGATGTGCTAGTTGTGTATAAATGAAAAGGCTTGCGCAAGATAGACAAGATAGGACTGAATACCACAAGAACAACAGCAATATAAGTATGGATGATGCGAGTTGCAGAGAGAAAATGAATAGAAGCTTTCGAAATGCAGTGCTATAGGAGAATGCTGATAATCAGATGGAGTGGACTAGAGTAATTTTTTTGACAAAAATAAGGACATCGCAGCTCGGTGTTCGTAGGTCGATAGAGCCTGACAAGTGTTTGCTGCTGCAGTGTGCATAATATAGTCGGGCTTTGAAGGGCGACCTTTGAAGTGGCCGTCAAAGCTGTCTCTGTCGCAGTCCCTCGTGATGATGTTAGTTGTAACACACGGGGCATTGTCTCTTGTTGCTCCTGCTGTCCCATTTCTCAAGGCTTGTTAGTTTCCAAGTTATTTATCGACGTTTCCATGTCTGCGTGAACCACATGGAAGTGGCTAAATATTCGAGCCAACACTTCCATAAATCCCTCACACTTCTCTCGAGAATCTTGTCCGATGCAGGTCAAGAACCCCACTTCGAAAAATTTGCAGCGTTTAGTTTTTTTCTGTGTGCTTTTTTTTCTGTTAGAGGCGTTCTGACATTTGTGGGACCTGACCAAATATTTACGACGTGAAACAAAGCTAAAAATACAGCCTAGATTCTGGAATAAAATACGGTGAGGGTAGGATAAGTCGAGAGAGCGGCCACAAATCAGATACGAGTGGGCGTAAACAAACTTCACCAAGGCGCCATTTGCCCTTCCTGGCATCACTGTCACCGAAATATATTACCTAACTATACTCTAACAGCTGGAGAGAAGAATATAATGGTAACTTAATGATAACGTTAAATAATCACCAAGGTTAATGTGATGGAATAATTTTCATTACTGAAATTCGGTGTTATTCTACTTCAACCCACTGCCTCACCGCACTCCTTTCCTCCAATTTCCTCTTCATTGAAATTCTTTTCATGGAATGGCCTGAACATTTATAACGTACTACTCTCTCTTTAAAATAGCTGTCCTCTCGTTCTCATACCATCCTATTTCAGCTTTACTGTGCGCCTGTAAATCTCGTCCTATATAACATTCCCCGAGTTACTTCTTCTATGCTCCTCCAACGTGCTTCGCTTCTTAGCACAAGCGTGTGATTTTCCTGCGATTTAATGGAAATCGTAAAAGTATATCAATCGCCTGTAGGACGATTCTTATCCTATACGTTTTTTAAATCCTTACATCTTCTTGCGAACCTGGCAATGTAAAATTTGTATTCTGTAACAAATTTTAGTGAATATTAGAGTAGAATTTTTCTAGTTCCCTAATTTGTGCCACTTTGTCTTTTTTTAAAAAAAAAATTTTAGGTGACGAGCTACATGATCGTACTTAATCATAACATAGGGATGAAATTTGAAATGGGAAATTAGAGGAAGATAGCCCGGGGCTGTAGTTTAAGATCCGTACCCGATATTCACCTGAAAGGGAGGAATTCTTTTCCCCATTTCCTAGATTAATACAAGATAAATAGACAAATATCAAACCGCGTCACCAACGTTAACCTTATTTGTAATCCTGACTTCTTAGATCGCCGGCGTCGTTTTATGATGTTTATTTATTTCTGCATTTCATTCTGGCTTAAGTACTGCCAATAAGTACTTTGCAACTGTTCAGAAGATCTCCATTATCTTTTTCATTCTTCGCTGATACCTCTGACAAACGCATTTTCACTGACTGCCTTATTTTATTGATATTTGATCTCAAAAATTTCTCCCAACATCCTCTCTCCCTCCTCTCTCTTCTCTCCCTCCTTCCCCATTCCCTTTCTTTCTCCTCACACCCTACACAATCTCCCTTCTCTTTCACTTTTTCCCCAACCCCCACTCCCACCCTTCATCCCTCCATCCTCCCTCTCTCCGTCCCCACCCCCTCTCTTCCTCCGTCCCTCTCTCCCTCCATCCCCCTCTGTCCCTCATTCCTCCCTCTCTCCCTCCACCCCCTCTCTTCATCATTCCTCCCTCTCTGTCCCCACCCCCTCTCTTCATCATTCCTCCCTCTCTGTCCCCACCCCCTCTCTTCCTCCTCCCCTCTCTACTTCCATCTCCCTCTCTCCCTCCATCCCCCTCTCTCCCTCATGCCTTCCTCTCTCAGTCCCCACCCCTCTCTTCCTCCCTCTCTGTCCCCACCACCTCTCTTCCTCCGTCCCTCTCTCTCCTTCGTCTCTCTCTCCCTCCGTCCTTCTCTCTCCTTCGTCTCTCTCTCCCTCTACCCCTCTATCACCATCCCCCTCACCCATTCTCCCTGCTCATTCCCGCCCCTCTCTCCCCCTCCCCTTACTATCTCTCATGTCTCTCGTACTTAATGACATGAATTATGTATCTCGTCCCCCTTTTTTAGCATCGCTGTCTGTATTCTACATAACATTTTCCTTTTCTTTCTTCAACCTTGTGATCTATTCATGATTAGTAACTAGATGTACAGTCATGGGTTTCAACTAAATGCCAGTGTCCCGAAATTCCAAAACCAAACACCGATATATCAATTTTGTCTGGATACTAACGCGTGTATGACTTAAAGCTCACAGCTAAATTATCGACGAGTAACTGTCAGAATCGAAGTGCGCCTGCTTATGTGGTTTTTTTATTATATTAATCCTCAAATCGCTCAAGAAACTGCGCGCGCAGGACTCGAGTGATGTTATCAATTTTAAATTAATATATACAAACCGCTAATTTTCTTTTAGTAACAGGCTTCATGAGAGTGATCCCTCTTAATGTCATATGGAGAGGGTTGATGAAGGAGATGCAAGGTGAATGCTGACCGTGGTGTCTGTGTCTGTCTGTTGCAGGGCGACCTGACGGCCGACGGTTGCTGGGAGCTGCTGCTGGACAGTAACCTGTACGTGAACCCTCTGGACCGCACCTCTGCTCCCGTGAAGAAGAGCGCGTCCAGCGACAAGGCCCTGCGCAGCCTCGGGGCGTCGCCCATGGAGGAGGCCTTCAAGGGCTTCGGCTCCCGCGGCAGCCTCAACGACGCGCCTCTGCCCAAACACCGAAAGACTCGATTCCAGCAGGTAAAGCACGCTAAAAGTTGTGAACTTGGGAACGATAGCAGACATTTAACCCGGGTGGAAACCCAAGAATTGTTTATTCGGAATATACACCAGTAAAACCTTCAATCTTTAATAATCATCTGTTTGTTGTTGTTGCCATTTATTATAGTTTCCAAGTCTTCTTCTGACTCCCCTAATACTACAATATCATCGGAAATCCTAGGGTTTTATTTCTTGTCCTTGCCGTCTGATTCCATCTACAATGTAGGAATTAAAACTTTTGTTTTCACAATTAATGAATGCAACATCTATTTCCAAAATAATACGTCTAGTAGATGCAACTCACCATGCTAACATATCTTCTGTTCTTACCCCACAAACTTTCCTCTAATACTAACTTTACAAGACCCTCGTGTCTAAAACGTGCCCTATTACTCTATCCCTTCTCTTGGTCAACGTCCTCCAAATTGTTCGATCTTCCCCTATTCTGTTTAGAACTTCCTCGAGAGTGAGTATATACACCCATTTGAATTTCAGCATTCTCCTACAGCACCACATTTCAAAGGCTTCTATTCTTTTCCTTTCTGCAATTCCTACCGTCCACGTTTCGCAATGTTCCAAACGAACATTTTTAGCAATGATTTTCTACATTGACGCTTATACTACCCGTAAGTAAATTCCTCTTTTTTGCGAAAGCCTTCCTTGCCTGTGCTATCCTACCCTTTATGTCTACTATACTTCTACCATCCCTAGTTATTACGCTTCCCAAGTAGCAGAATTCCTTAACCTGCTTCTATTCTTCCCAATCTAACAGCCTTTATTATTCCACTGTTTCCCATAGTGCACTCCATCACCTTGGTTTTCCCCTCTATTAATCGTCGTGTTGTACTCTTCCTCTAGGACCACGTTTATGTCATTTATTATGGTTTCCAAGTCTTCTTGTCTCCCCTAATTCTACAATATCTTTGGCAAACCGTAGGGGTTTTATTTCTTCTCCTTGCAGTATGATTCCTTCTACAGTGTAGGAATTACGGCTTTTGTTTTCGCAATTAATGAATACAAAATCTATTTCCAAAATAATTTAAAGAACATTGGTGTTTGATGTGACTGTGATTGAAAACGAATCTTTGAACCCGTCGTAGTGTCTGTGTCAGTTACTGTAGACGTTTCAACTGGTTTCTTCTTTTGTGCTGTTTCAGGGAGTGAAGCCTCGCACTCGTTTCGGTGAACCCCAGACTGAGGAGAGTCGCGGTTCCCGCAAGTCTTCCTTCATGCCCACTCGTAGCCTCGCGTCTGCCACGCGCATCATCAACCAGCACCTGTTCGGTCTGCACACGCTGGGCGGCTCCAAAGCTTCAGGTGAGCATCCAGCAGACCGCACACGGGGGAGGATACAGTAGAACCCGTGTCCAATTTTTTATTATTATTTACGAAAACTTACATAATAAATATTCCGGCATGAGAAAGTCGCTTGCCAGGAAGAAGGGGTTTTTCCGCGCGCCGTCTTGGCGGCTCGGAATAATAACAAAGGGACTGCGGCTAATACCTGGACCATAAAGCTCGGACACCTCGTCGCCGGTTTCGGAATGTCCTAATCTGCCTGGGAATTTGGTGACCTGGTGGCGTGTGTTCCCCAAATGAAACAAGGGATATGATTGGAGAATATCCATCCCTGCCACCGTAGGGATAGGTGTCGGATAAGTGGGGACAAGGTTTTAAAGAGGCTGGCGGAGACAAATTGAGACAGATTTGGCAGGGGATTGCGAGAGGAGATTGAAGGAGAGTGGAGATTTTTGCAGGGGATGGCGAGAGGATATTGAAGAAGAGTGGTGGACAGATATTTATGGTGATACAAGGTGGTGGCGAAAGGAGATTGGCAGCAGAGTGGTGGAGAGAGGAGATTGGTGAGGTGGCAGCGGAGACCATGCTTTGATCAGTCCAGGAAGCCGGGAAGAAAGATCTTAACAACAAGGGAAGGAAGAGGAAAAAGCGGAGTTTCCTCAATTTGGCAGAGCGTCTTCGTACTATTGTCAACACGGAAATTACAGCGAGACGCCTATGAAAAGAACTCAGGTTCGTCAACGAACAGATCTGCTACACGTGGTCACCCAAACCATTAATACCCTGAGATCTTTAATACAATCCCATTTTAATTAATTATTTTTGTACATAATATATACCCGCACTACCCATATTAAAATTATTGTGTTTACAATTAATAAATGTATATATTTAAACCCAATTATTTAATTAATTAATTAATATCCCCCATCATTTACAGCCTAGTAATCAATCCGTCACGGTTCAAACTTCAATTTAATATAACTTAATTTAAAATATGTTAAGAAATGTTCCACTCTCCATATTATTTATTTGTTACTGATCAAATTGCAACAATTTGTCTTGACTTAACCATTTATAATCAACCCTACTCTTAAAATTTTCATACTACGAGGACTAATTTTTCCCCTTCATATCTTCGGTTATTGAATTCTCAACGCTTCCATACATTGCTATCGTTTTATGCATTAAAGGTTATTTATTTATTTTTATTTATCGAATTGATTTTCAGTTGGTTACAATAATGATACAGTATATACATTAAACAGTCAATATAATATTAACATAATGCGTATAATTAACATGTCGGCGTGTGGGGTTAACCTACTTCATCAGAATGGTTTTGGTTTATTTATTTATTTTTGTGAGTACCTGAGAGGCATACGACGTGGGTGTGTGAGGGTTGACAGGCAGCGAACTGATTATTGGAGGATATATGAGGATGTGGCATGATGGTAGAGCGGCTTAGGATGTTCCTGAATGATCAGGGAGAAGTATGAGGTCAATTGGGAGTTTTCATTTGAGGCGACGGAAGAGTGGAAATGGAGGAGGATTGTCATGGAATTGCTGGATCGTGGAGTCCGGGTAGTTGAGTTCGCTTTTTATTAGGCAGGGTATGGATTTGGAGATTACTGAGTTAACTTTGAGAAGTTTGATGTTATGGTGGATGACAGGATTTCTAAAATACCAGGGAGAGTTTGTAATGGTGCGTTTTGTTTGGTTTGAATTTTAGCTGAATGAATTTTGGCTGATGTTCCCCATATGGACGAGGTATAAGACCAGGTGGGTTGTATTATGGATAGGTATAGGAGGCGTTTTGTGCTGATGGTAACAGGGGATTTTCTGTTTAGAATTTTTGGTATTACATCAACACATGTGAGACTAGCAGAACGTAAACATATGGTCAGGCCATATTGGACGCAATTAAATATGGCGGATTTCCCTGTATTCTGCGTGTTATGCCGATACATTCGCGTACTTTTTTAAAACTTAAAAATCTTTCCACGTTTCTCAACCCCCTCCAGTGTTTTTCCCTGGGGCTTCTAGAATATGAGTATCAAAATTTGTCTACCCGCTGAAATTTCAATGAATAATATACAAACATAAATCTTTTTCTTATTATACAGACGGTGACGCGTCACGGACCTTGAACCTCAAATGTTGCCGTTTTTTAAAGAGAAAAAGGGAAAGAGAATAAGACGTTGTTAAATGCAAAAACGATAGCACTCTGCACCTGTCTCGACTGCACTTGATGTTTCTTTCCGAACAAGAAACTTTGGGAACATAGCAGAACTTTTTTTTGTCTTATTAATATTCTATTGAAATTCTCTGAAAATGTTTCTATCCCCTTGTTGATTTATACAAGAAAGATTATCCGTGCTTTTATACTTTTTTTATAACAATCTCCCTCTTAGTTTTAATTTCCATTCAGTTGTTATAGTTGTGGACTTGAAATGATTCAAGAACGTTTAAGACACAGTTTTGTGCCAGAGGACGTGTACAAGGAAGACGGAGAAGGAGAAAATAAATAAACGTGGTATATTCTCAGAACATAATTTTCTTTTTTTTATCAGGCTACATGAGGGTTACCCTGAAACGGCAACTCCCTTTTAATAGCATAGGAAAGGAATAGAAAGGGGTTGACTACGGCCCCCGGGCTATAGTTTAACGATCCTACCCTGTTTCTAAAAGAGAAAACCAGCATCAGGTGGGTCGGGCTATTCGGATAGTGCCCCACGCCGAATGACGGAGATGAGTCTGCTGTGGAGTCGCTGCATTCCCTTCTCCGTGTCTCGACCAGTTTTAGGGGGCAGTAGACCGACTGATCCAATGGGATCATCTGACAACTCTCTCCTTATGCCGAAGGTCTTCGACTCCAGTACATGCACACCCTAAAGTAGGTGAAAGTGCCTCTTCAAGTGAGAAGTTTGGTGGGGAAAAAACAGAGTACGAGGAATTCTCAACGCCGTCATCAGCTCTACCTTCCGCATGCCCCCTTTTCAATTCCCTTCCTATGCTATTAAAGGGGATTTGCCTGTTTCAGGATCACCCTCATGTAGCCTGTTAACCCAAAAAAAGTACACAATGCCCGACCTACCTGATGCAGGTTTTCTAGGGTTTTCCCTGCATCTCTTTAGGTGAAACACCGGGTAAGATCCTTAAAGTATAGCCTGGCTACCTTTCTCTACCTTCCACATCCCCCCTCCTAAAAAAATTATTTTATGCATTCATTACAGTGAGTAGAATTACAGAAATATGACAGTTTAAAGGTAAATAAATATTATAAAAAGTAAGAAATAGTACCGTTAATTTTGTTGCTCTGAACGAAAAGCAAATTGTAAGGACCTCCTTTTACGTCATCACGAGTTATTTCAGCTGTCGTCGCCTTGTAGGTCAAGCTCCGAAATCGAGATTTGATATGTGACACGTAACTGCCGCTGCAGTGCCTACAAATGCAAAAAGAATTGCATGATGACAATCGCATCATCGAATCACGTCGGCCAAAAATATTGTTGGAATCTTATTGCCAAGGTTCGTAAGTTCTAAAGCTTTGTATGTCTTTCCTGTCTCAGGTAAAAATGGCAGCAAGTCTTCCTTGTCTGTGGACTCGATCGATTCCCGCACGTGTCCCACTCCAGACACACACAGACGCTCCAAGTCCATCCTGAAGAAGTCAGATCCGGGTTCGCGGAACGGCCGCGGCGGCGGGGGCGGTCTGGGGGCGGGTTGCGACGACCCGGAGACCGAGAAGCTCATCTCCTCGGACAACAGCGCCTCGGGAGCGACGGGGGCGGGCTCCGGTGGAGGCTGCGACTCTGACTACTCGCCCAGCAAGCTGCCCCTGTCACCCCCGGCCACGCCCGCCGCCTCCCACCGCCTCTCCTCGGGGCTGCGCGGCATCGGCCCCAAGTCGGGCACCAAACCCCACGCGCTGCCCATCAAGTTCGTGGGGCTGGACGGCGGCAGAGGCCTCAAGTCGCCCCTCGTTCTGCTCGACGACCTGCTCGGAGGCGGCGGAGGAGGCGAGAAGCACTCCCGCGACGAGGTCGCCGTCGAGAACAAGCTGAAAGAGCGGCTGGAGATGAGCGGCGGCTGCAGGGGCGGCAGCGCGGGTCCCGGCGAGGGTGGCTGCTGCGGGGACACGCCCCTCTACATCTGCCCCCCGCCGCCCCCCGACGACCACTCGCCCACCGAGGAAACCAAGCTCCTGGTCGCCGCTGTCAGCGCCGTTCACCATCAAGGAGGCGGCATCGGGAAGTCGTAGCAATTACAGGTACGTACAATCCTCCAACCGACTGTCCCACACTCTGAAAGATCCTATTTCCCTGAAGACGAGAAGTTTCTAGGTTTTCACTCTGCACCATCAGTCTTATACGTTTTGCTTATCATTGATGATCTTCTCCATGTTATGCCAAAATGTTCTTATGGGGTGTGGAGTTATGTGAGTGTGAAACGTGGGCGGTAGGAGTTGCAGATAAGAAAAGAATAGAAGTCTTTGAATTTTGGTTCTATAGGAGAGTGGTGGTTAGAATCACTAACAAGGAATTTCTAAGTAGAATAACAGAAGAGAGAGGACAATGGCCAAGAGAAGGGATAGATTACTAGACCAGGTTTTGAGACACGAGAGTCTTGTAAAAGTATCATTATACGGAAGTTTGTGGGGTAAGAGGAGAAGAGGGAGGCCAAGCAAGGAAACACCAAGGAGATTAGGGAATATCTTTCAATTTTCTAGAAATGAAAAGGTTTGCACAGGATAGGTTAGCTGGACGCGTGCATCAGTCTTAGGACTGAATACCACAACAACAAAGTCAATATAGTGCAGTGGTCTTCAAAACTGTGCTCGAATGAGTTTCTGCAAGTCAAAATAAAAATACAAAAAAATATATAATTCACTCATATTAGTTGATAAGTGACTATTAAATGAAAATTTAATTCATTATCATATTTTCGCCAAGCTGAAAAAGAATACTTTCAAAGCTGTGTAGACAGCATTTCAATAACGTATGTCACCACATCGCACTTCTGTGATTTCATTAGTATAGGAGTTGACATGAATAGATTTAGACCTAAGGCAAATTGTGTAAAAAAATAAATAGAATATATTTTTCATTTATCTTTACATATTACATTGATCTACTTTGAATATTATTTTAATATATATGTTTCTAATGAAAAAAACTCTCTATTCTAAGGATCCTGTGGCATTTATGGCATGAAATCAGTATCACTTATCACAACAAAGAAACTTTATAAAATTCTTTAAGCAGAAAAATCACCATGTCAGCAGCCATTTACCTGAAACCTAATAATGAAAATGTCATTCATACACATAATATCACATTTTCACCCCATAATCATTTTAATTTGCATAATTTCAAATGATTGTAAATTCCCTGTGTTTCAGGGTGAACAATTTTTTCAAGCTTTGAACTTCTCATACATGATCATTTTCAAATCCTAGAATTTGTAAAAATTACACACTCAGATTTAGACTAATATTAATATTTACCACACACTATTTTCAACATTATCATCCCCCTTCTATAACATTAGTTTTAGCTCATTTTATTATCCTGTTATTATTTAGCTCATTATTTTAAATTTTCCATATTTACATACTACTGGTTAATTTTGTTCTTCTATATTCTGACTTTCTTCTTCTCTAAGCATTTGTGTTCTCCCTTGTCCATCTTCATACCTGCATTTACTCCCTTTGAATCCAGCTCAAAAATATCTACATCCATTAAACAATTTCTATTCTTACCGTTTGTCAATTTTTTACTATTTCCCAAAGATCACCCATTTTCTACAACTTCTGTATATATTAACTGATTAATTTTGTATGTTGTAAGACTGCTGAAATCATTATTCTAGTAGCAATTCATAATAACATCATCACAGAGTGATCCACCAAAGCTTGATTCTCTTATTTCCAACAAGTAAAAAATATATACCAATATATTTTATTAATATTTAATAAGTTTGTATACTACATATTTTTAATATTCAGTAACTGTTTATTTTATTAATTTTATTCACTAATTATTTAGCAGTTTTCAATTGCAATTAATCATAATAATGAATTTTAAGGGATCAGGATTGTCTTTTAATTCAGTTTCAAGGACTTTAGTGATGAACCTTACAGTGAGATCATTTCTTCTCTTCTTGAATAATAAATTTTATAAAATATTGCATTCTAATTTCTCTAGTTTCTGTAATAGCTACAGCTTCCCATGCACAATAATTCACTTTTCTTATATGCATGCCTACTTAATTAGGGAGTTTCTTTCTACTTTATGTACAGCCCATTTTATTTGGCATAATGCTGAAGTTAGTCTTTTTGAATTTTTCTTTTATTCTAGATGGTTCAGTAACAATTTTATTTCAGTAATTAGATTTGTGTATTTTCTGTGAAATTAGGTATTCCTAATCATTTTATTTGCCACTGTCATCTTAAATTTAATTTGAATTGATTTATATTGTGTGTTTCCTAATTTTAGTTTTCTTTTTCTTCTACTTCCTATGGCTTTTAGGCTGTAATCAGGCCCTAGCCTCTTCTATTGCTTACCTATGAGTGGCCTTTCTTCTCCATCCTCGCATCCCCCAGAATAAGACATGCATCTTCTTGCACCATATCTTCCCATCTCACTTGAGGTCTTCCTCTTCTTTGTCCTCCTTCAAATCTATTATTTAGTAGTTTTTTTATATTCTGGACTCTTCCATTCTAATTACAATACCAGCCCACTCCAGTCTTTTTAATCTTACCCAGTTTGATAGTGGGACTTCATTAAACTGACTGTAAAGCTCTTCATTATATCTTATTCTCCACTGACTATACTGGACTGTCATACAGCATAGAATTTTCCTCTTGAACATATCCAGAGTTCTAGTTGAGCTCCTGGAGAGTGTCCATGTTTCGCACCTGTATACCAACACCGGACACACAAGAGTTTTGTACAGTACAAATTGGGTGTTTTTACTGACTTCACGGCATTTTAATAGTGAAATTAAGAAATAATATGCTTTGTTAGCTGCCTAAAGTCTATTGTGGATTTCAGTTTCTTCTTGATTACTCTCTGTTACTATCAATCTTTCAACCCTTTCCAGTTTGTATTCCCTTGTATGGCAAAATCATTTTTCTTTGCTTGTGTCATTGCTTTAGTTTTATTCTCATTGATCTGAAGACCCACCTTCCTTCCCTGCTTATCCAATTCGTTCACCATATCCACAGCCTCATTTAGGCGTCTACTAACTATATTGATATCATCAGTGTAGCCAATCAATTGGGCCATCTTTTATTGTTATGCTACCCCAGTCAGGGCTTTGGATTTTCGTAAAAGCATATTCCAGTGAGATTAAATAATATGGGAGTTAGGCCCCATCACCTTGTTTTTTTAAGTCCTCGCGTAACTCCAAACGGGACACTAAAATCATTTTATATCTTGACATATGCATTAGTATTACTCAGAGTTACTTCAACCAGTCTTACCAGTTTCATTGGTATTCCTAGACTGGTCAGTATGTATATATTGAATCATGGGCTTGCCTATAGTCTATAAATATTTTGTCTATATCAATCCCAAACTCCCAACATTTTTCCTGCATTTGTTTGAATGAGAACAGTTGGTCACTGTTGATCTTCCCTTACAGAACCCTGCCTGGTATTCCCCAAGAACTTTTTCAATTCTTCTTTTTAGAATTTTTGTAAATATTTTATAAGAGCTGCACAGCAATGAAATTCCACAATAATTAGCACAGTTTAATTTATCACCTTACCAATTTATTTGGTATCTCAAATGATTTCATAATGTTCACTAGTTTTTCTCTTTATTATGCTACCAATAAATTGGTAATTATTACAAAAACAGCAAACCAAGTCATAATTCAGAACCAACTAACAGAAAATTTCGAGACTAATCCAGAACTAAAACAAGAGGATGAATTGGCCCTGATATTTAATTTTGCTTTAGAGTATTCCATTACACAAACAAAAATAGATACAACCAACACTATGCATGTAAGTCACACAAATAATGGCATATGCTGATGACGTTGTCATAGTATCATGCCAAAATGGTAGGTCTTGAAATAAATCTAACAAAAACAAAAATGATGATTCAGTCACATAGGCAATATGGGATGGACATAGATGGAGATGAGATTGAAATAAGTGATGAATTTATATATCTGGGATCTAAATTCCATTTAGAGGGAGATGAATGGAATTAGTAGGAGGATGAACTTAGCAAATAAATAGTATTTCTCACCACTACCAGCATTCAAATTAAAAGCAATACATAGAATAACAAAAATGAGAATCTACAAAACTGTGATTAGGCCTATACTATATTATGGAAGTGAGTGCTGGACACTCAACAAGAAAGAGGAGATAGCCCTTAACACCTTCGAAAGAAAGATTTTAAGAAGAATCTGGGGCCCAAAAAATGAAAATGGTATTTGGAGAGACAAATATAACAAAGAAATATATGATCTATATAAAAAAACCAAAAATTGCAACAGTCATTAGATTAAAGAGGTTGGAATGGATAGGACTTGTGCAATGTATAGGAAAGGAAAGAATACCTTACATGGTATTATACAATGAAATGGGAGGCAAAAGAAGGGCAGGAAAACCAAGAAACGGATGGATAGATGCAGTAGAGAAGGATATAAAAAGGATGATGGATTTGAGGAACTGGAGGAGAACAGCACTGGACAGAGTCATATGGAGGAAGCTAAAATGGAGTCCAAGGCTTGTGGAACCATAGAATAATAATAATAATAATAATTTATCACATTTTTTATAATTTGGGTATATAATACTTTCACTTCAGTCCCCAGGTGTAATTTCACAATCCCAGACTTGACTAATAATATTGTGCATAACTTTGAGAAGTGCAGCTAGTATATTATAGCATCCAGGGGCTTTCCTGTTCTTGTTCTTTGATAGCTCCTCTTACTTCCTGCATCACTTCCTCTCATCTCCACTTCTTCGCCTTTGGTGTCCATTTCATTCTCAGATTCCATATCCTCAATCATAAAGAGCGTTTCAAAGAATTCCACCCATCTTTTCTTTACCCATTTCTTTCTCCCAGTGAGGTCCCATCTTTGTCTTTAACCCATTCAGCTCAGATGACATGACGTTCAAGTCATTCGGAACTGGGCTTTTAAATCTGATGACGTGAACACAGAGGACACTTGTGTTAGCTTTCTTGGCTTCTTATGACATTGGAGAGTGACTTTCCTTCATTATTTTACTTTTTAGAAACATATAAGTTTGAAAATACATTCATATTCATTTGTGAGCACAATGTATTTAAATACGCGGTATTTAAATCAGAATTGATTGGGTTAATCATGTCTGTTCACACTTTGTATCTGCCACTTATTGATTTATTATTATAATTTTAAATTTTATTTCTATTTTATAAAAATTTACTCATTTTTTGCTGTTATTTTCTATTATATTTGTAAATAATAATGGATGCTTTCCTCTGAGGTTGCATTGTAACTTGTATCATCATATTCTGTAACTTATTTCAGCATTTATCATGTCTCCAAAAACGTGACACGAGCAGAAACACCACAATGTGCAGCAGATGGATGTGCTTGGTGGCTCAGTCAGCAGGGGGCAGATCCTACTGAGAAACTGGTTTACAAATCTGGTTCGAAACTTCTTTATGCCGGCGCCGAGGGTGAAAAATGCCATCTATCCCACTCAGAGTAATTCAAAACCAAATAGCCTTCCAGAAGCACACACACATCGTTTGTACAAACACAATGTATTTTCACTAACTTATTTCGTATACATATAACATTTTTAAGTAGTATACATAAATTCAAAAAGAAATATATAATAGAAATATTTTCAGTACTAAAGTGTCTGTGAAGAATCTAATTTAGTGAAAGCTACATGTGCCTGACCAAATTTCCTACACAAATGTAATTTTTAGGTATTACTTTAAACAACATCAATGTAAATAAATTTTACAAAGTAAAGGATTTGGAGCTGCAAAATTTTAATTAAACTCATCTTGAAGTGTGGTTCTGATCATGTAATAATACACTCTTAAAATTTGAAGTCCATAGAGTTTGATTCATCAGTTTAATACATTCTGTCACACATTGTGATTATTTGGAGTGCAATATAAAATTAGATGTCAAAACTGAAGCTTGTGTTGAGAAAATGAACAGTTAATTTCACTTGGCAGTTAATGATTAATATGGACTGACATATAAGCATTTGTCAAATCCACATTTCAGGACTTGCTTCCCACGCAGCTTGATTAAGAATCACCACGTTGATAGCTTGATTCACATCTTAAATGCTATGCAACAAAATGTCCTACATGAAACAAATGTATGTTATTTTATAATATTTGCCATGAATTAACTTGTTTAGGAACTTTTCTAGTACATATTTTTAAGACTTCTGTAGAAGTGTGTGTGTGTGTGCTCACAAACAACTATTATACAATAAAATTCCAAATCTTGTAAATTTGAATGTGTATCCTTTTTGACGTGATGTAAAGGAGACAAGTGATAATCTCTCCACCCTGTTTATAAAGGAGAACATTCTTCAAAAGTGAGAACTTTGAAACACCCCCCCTCAGAAAATATCCGAGGTCGTCGTCAACGTATTTCAGTACCGTGTTGTGCCATACGATAAACTTATGTGAACGTTTATTTGGACTACTTTGCAAATGTTGGTGAATAGTGACAGAAACTTGAAAAAAAAACATTATATGAAATGTTGGAAATATAAATGATTGCAAGCAATATCATTGATGATAAATATGAAATAAACATTATTTTGTAGTGTTTTAAAGATAATGAGCGAAAATGGAAAGTTCGCAAAAGCTTATTTCTGCCTGTGATTCTTTTTTGTATTTCAAATAAACTCATAAGTTTTTGGTGATGTGAATAGGTTAAAGAAAATCTGTCAAATTTTAATGTAGTATGCTTGTTTTTACAGCAATGCTTATGGCAAAAATTATTTAAGAACTAAGTAAATCCATGTTCAAAATGAAATGCATAAGATGAAAAAGGGAAATGATATTAAAGTCTTGGAGCACTTCTTACTCCCATTTTAAGCACAATTAATAATACTAAAATGTTTCCTTTTTACAGTTCCTGTTTGTTAAGTATTTTTGTTGAATTTATTTGTATGATTTCATCTTTTGACTATATGATGAAAACTCTCTCCTCTCCAGGTCTTGTCCTTGTTTTGAAACGGCATTCACAAAATTTACATTAATATGTAAACCAGAAAATTCACATTCAGTTAATACTATCCTGCATTTCATTAATTTATTATGTTGGTAATGTTGATGCATGGTCTAGAAAGCAATAAGTGGTTCCTCTATAAAACAATGTGAGTTAATAAATTATCGGTTCATACTTGCAAAAAAAAAATTCTCTCATGCATTAGATGCTAAAGGAACTTTCTTTTATAAGTTACTACAGAGACATTCTCTGTCTCACTCTACTGAATCCAATTTTTTTCTAATCAGCAACTTGTTAAACTAAAACTATGTTCCAAAAATGTGTGTTCCAGACATAGATGTTGTTTCCATATTGAATTTTTATTTTATTTTAAAATGTTTTAAAAGATACTTTAAATTGTAAATTTACACTAATATACTCGTGAAATTGAAATGAAAAAATTTTGGCTCATCTTTTTTAGTACAATATGCTTTTCACAATTGCCTATTGTGAAGGCAGAACACTGATTTTGGATGGATCACATATTATTCTCCAAGCTTTCCATCTACATTTACATTCTATCCTGCATGTAAAGAAAAAGTCGGATAACATGCCAAGTATTCTTTATATTATTAAGGTAAAATTTACATCCATATTGATCAAATTCATAAATTTCCATTATTATTCCTTTTTTGTTTAATTCCAACCATCATCCATATCTAGAACCAATCGTCAGGATGTTAATTTCATAGCAACGAGTCATAGCTTCCAAGTAAGAAGTGTCAATAGGACCTTAAGTAAGTAAACTTTTCTGAATTATATTCTTTTTCTAACCTTCAAATATATCCCTGTCATTCTCATGCATTTTTTCACATGAGTTAATCTAAAACATTCCCCCATTTACTCTCTCCAAAATTTTCCTCCTTCCCTCCAAATACTCTTAACATTCCAAATGCAGATATTTATATTCATAACGGAAATTATTTCCACAATTCTGTTCCATTCGGTATTCACGGTGAAGACCTACCTATTAATTTAAATGATTCCAGATTGATTAATGACCCAGCCGATTTCAATAAATAAATGCAGTATTGTTGATCTCTCCGAGGACAAAAAAACCTTGCTTTGAATGTTTAGTCATTATTTTATGAATAGTAGAAAATAAAAAACTAATACATGAATAAAATAAATACTACAAAAAAGGTGCTTCAAAACTATGTAGAAATATTTAAATTGATGGAAATAACATTTAATAACTCATTAAAAAAACTGAAAAAGTTATCTGCAGAAGTGTGTATTGATCATCACTGTAATTATTAAATTTATTTTATAGAAAATTTAATTCTTGTTAGTTCTATATAAATATGTCTATTTCATCAAATATATGTTTTAGTCATTAGTGCTGTGTGAAAATGTTGAAGATTTCTATCTGGAATCGGTTACAGTTTTCAAAAATGCATTAAATTATAAAGATTGCTGTAAATGACAGCAAAGCTCAAAAAAAAAGAACCTTATCACATCTGTACATATGAAGTAATACAAGTGGAACAATCTTTCTCTGCTGAATAAGACATATTTGTTACATCTCAGTGCTTTTCTAATAAATAATATTGAAGCCAAAGGAAAAAGGCAAATGTTTAGATGGCCTAATAATGCTACTTCAACCTGTAATCAAATTTTTTTACCAATCATTCTATAAATCTGAGCATTAATCAGTAATATTCATAAATACAACTAATAATTTATCATATTATTTCATATATTAAATTAAGGGGGGGAAAGAGGAAGAGCTTTCATATGGTTGATATCTACATCGTTCTAAATCACATAGTTTGTTCATTTCCTGCAAACGGAATTTCTTTACAATGTTGAAAACTTGTCTAAATTTATTTTTGAAAAATGGAAAAGAAAAAATGTTTTAAAATTTGATGCCATAAGGTGGTCAGAATAACTCCTCTTGATTTACAATTTTCTTATGTGGACAGATGATGAGTAAGGAGAATGTAGTTGATAGGATGTACACTAGAGTGTATATATACATACATATAAATAAAATAAAACAACTTCTTTTTGTTTCAAATCAATGTTTACTTGCATTTTTTTAAACTCTTCCTGAAATTTGTTGCATCCGTAAACCCACAAAATCCTCTTCATTTCAATAATCAAAAAGATGTGAACCAATTCTTTGACGCAACAAAAGGAACAATAATCTCCCAAAAGGAACCCAGTGACCTGTGCACAAAATGAAAACCTCCAATAATGTCACAAAAGTTAGTATTTTGTTATTTGTTAATGTAAAATTATCAAGGGTTGGAAAGTTGAGTAGCGCCGACCAGTCGGCGCAGAGTCGCTTTGTGTGACCAGCATTGTTTCTGCAACAGCTGGCTTGGGAAAGAAAGAGACCCACAAAAACTATGGGGTTTCATGGTTTAAAGACAAATCAACTGTATAAGATCAATTTTGAGGTTTTTGGACAAGACGAGGAGGTTGTGTAGAGGGGCATTCGACTTTCAGAACATGAAGGAGATGGACAGGAACCAATGCTTATGGAGAAGGACAACAGTCGACTCTGGAGAAGATGCCACATAGAGATGAGGTATGCAGTCTTGTTTCCAATCCTTGATGTTTAGGGAGGGTATCGTCCACATGTTTTTATCCTGAGACCTGATTGCTTTACTGAACCTCATTAATTTTTTTACATTTTGTTTATTAGTCGCATCAACTACAAGGTCATTAGCGGCTGTGCACGATTAGGGGAACTTATGTGCATGTGGAGGTCTCAAAGTATAGTTTCTCAAACACAAACATCCAAGCCCATGCCAGGATTCAAACTCACGACCTCTGTGGTGTGAGGCAGCCATGCTATCCATTAGAAAACAGGAGAACCTCATTAATGTTTCCCCTTATTTTGTAAATATTTCCATCATTAATTTTTTCCCTAGTTTTGTATATAAATTTCCCAGTACATTTTTATTAACCTTTTAATTTAATTCCCTAACTCATCCTACAAATAAATCACAGCAGAATCCTTGCCTCTACAGCCAGTTAAGGGCCTTGGCCTACCGGGCCGACTGTAGGCTGTCATCTTACGGGACACATTCCGAAATAGGAGTGACACACGATCAGCATATTGATCCTAGAATCAATATAGTATATTAAATTTCCATCACACAGTGGGATGTGAGATAGGTACACACAACACTGGAATAAATTGTAATGTACAACATCGAAAAACCAAGAAGTGAAACTAACAGAACATTTTCTTTCACAATTTGCTCAAAACATTACTCTCGAAAGGAATTTTAAATAACATTGTCAGAAAACACTCGTAAAGGTTAACATTCCAAACTGGACATGACAAATTCTTCTGCAGATGACCACACAGATCCTCAAACACCACATAAGTCCTGGGTTCATATCCTGGTGAGGGTGTGGATGTGTGAGTTACTGCCACTGTTTACCAATTAGCAAGGAAATGTATTAAAGACGCTAGTTGCCAAAGCAGTTGACAAGACTATAAAAAAAATAACTTTTCTTACTATTAGACTTCGTAAAATTAGCATTAGAGGCAGGCCAAGGATGGAATATATATATCAACATGTTGATAGTTTTAGATGTTTGTCATAATCATTCTATTCAAATGAAACAACTTGTATAGTAATTACATGAACTATTCTTAAGTCATTAATTTAGTTTAGAATAAAAATTATTTATTACACACCTTTTTAAAAAAACAACTGAATAATGGTAGTGGCGGGTAATAGTCAAATGATAAAAACTTACCTTGTCTTGCCTAAATTGGCAATCGTCATTAGTTATCAACATATTGAAATAATAAATTTATGAGACTGTTTTAAGTGGTTGTTTTTCATTATTCGATAAAAATAACTAAAACACACCTCTAACCACACTGTAATTTCTTTTGCTCCCTTTTATGCATTGAATAAAATTCGAGTTGAACACCAACTGCAGTGAACAGCATCTAAATGTTCTTCAAATTAAGAGCAGTAAGCCAGCAGTAAGTAATATTAGGGGAGTCAGAAGAAGACTGGATACCAAAATAAATGGCATGAACGTGGTCGTGGAGAAAGAGTTCAACATGTGGATTAATAGAAGGAAAACTCAAGGTAATGGAGAATAGTATAGGAAACAGTAGAATAACAAAGGCTGTTAGATTGGGAAGGGATATTTTAAAGGAGGTTAAGAAATTCAGCTACTTGGGAAGTGTAATAACTAAATTTCCCAGTAGACATAAAGAAGTGGATGGCACATGCAAGGAATGCTTTCCCGTAATATGAGTGTGAATATTAGGAAATCTTTGCTAAAAATGTTCGTATGAAGCGTGGAGTTATATGGGTGCAAAACATGGAGGATAGGAGCCTTTGATATGTGGTGCTATAGGAGAATGCTGAAAATCAGATGGGTGGATAGAATCACTAACGGGGAAGTTCTTAACAGAATACGGAAAGAGTGAACAAAAGGAGGACGTTGACCAAGTAAAGATATAGATTAATAGGCCACGTTTTGAGACATAAAGGTCTTGTAAAATTAGCATTAGAGGCAGGCCAAGGATGGAATACACTAAGTAAAGTAGAGAGGATGTGTGATGTGCTAGTCATGCAGAAATGAAAAGTCTTGTGCAAGATAGGTTATTATTGGGGCTTGCATCAGAGCAGTCTTAGGACTGAATACCACAACACAAGGCAGACTGCTAGGCACATAAACTAATTATACAATTTGTGAGCCAGGCTACATGAGAGTGATCCTGAAACAGGCAACTTCCCTTTAGAAAAGGGGGAAAACCCTAAAAAAAACCTGCATCAGGTAGGTTGGGCTATTGGGTAATATTCTCATGCCCTTCTAAATAACTGGAGAAGAGTTTGCTATGGAGATATAGGAGGCAGCTGGCCAACTGATATAACGGGATCCCTAATGTCTTCTAATGCACACACACCTCAAAAAAGGTGAAGGTGCCTTGGCATGTGAGAGACTGAAGGTGGCCAAACTGTCTGGGCTATAGTTTAGGGATTCTACCCAGTGATTAACCAGAAAGAGATGCAGGGGAAAACCCACATATAATTTCTCACAAAAATAAAAGCGAAAGCCATATCCAAGAAAATTAAGAATATTGAAATGATAATGATGTATCCAATTGACAGACAAAAATAAGTGATAAAATAAATGCCACACAATGTTTCTACAATCCTTGTTTCTTTTGTCAGTTGAATCACCTGACAAACGCAACAATGACTGCAGAAATGTGTTCAATTTATTTAATCACTTAACTTTTTCTGTAAATTGGCTGCTTATTCATATAATTAAAATAAATGAATTGGCTTCATATTTTGAGAAATGTAAAATCACAATGTAACTCTGCCAATCAGGACCACAGAAGAACAATAGTACTAAGAAATAAAAATTGAAGCAGAAACAAGATTGCTGACCTCCTGAGCGGAAGCGGTCATCGTCGCTGCCTCGCATCACAAGAGCGCACGGATGTTGCAAGTGCAAGTTTCCATACTGTGCAACCCTTACAGCTACCAAAAATAAGATCCTCAAATTGAAATAAGAAAGTTGCTGATGACCTTAAAAGTTGATGCAAATATAAATAAAATCATGACAAAAAATTAAGAAATAAAATTCAATTAGAAAACGGGACAATGTAAACTTTATATAGAAGAAAGATGAGAATGGAGAAATGTTGATCAGGACAGGGACTCAAATCTGGACCTACTACTATCAGGGTAGCCACTCTACCGCTGAGCTAATCTGAGTCAACATCCACAGACTAATTAGACATCCCTGCATTCTCGTAACCTAAGCCAGGTTCATCTACAATTTACTATCCACACTCTTCACGGTGAAGGACACTGTGTATATTGCTCAAAAATGCATGGAAGTGGAACACTCAAGTGGTAGAGTGGCCACCAAGATAGCCGCAGGCCTGTGGTTCGAAACCCTGGTCCGATCGACACTTTTCCATTCTTGTCCTTCTTCTAAATTAGATGTAAGCTCATTAGCTTCAATTCACTCATTACGCTTGCTTTCACTTGCAAACTTTATATTTAAAATATAATACAAGTAATACAGCTGACCTCCTGTGGTCTAGTGGTTAGCACAGAATTAAATTTTCTATAAATTTAGTTTAATGATTCAGATTATAATGTTTATATGAAAAACTAGGTAAAAATAATTACAATTGATTGTTTCACACACTGACAGCTGGTGATGACATGTGTCATCATGTACTATCCCTTCCCCTGATAACACATTGTTGTCACGTCTCTTTTTGTTTCAACCCCCCCCTCCTACTCAAGCACTAAGGAATAGCAGTTGGCATGTGTCCTCCACATCAAATAACTCCTCGAGATTGTGTAATTTTTCACATCTTAAACCGTGGCCTGTTAATCTTTCCCTTCTCTTGGTCTTCGTCCTCCATATTGTTCGCTCTTCCCTTATTCTGCTTAGAATTTCCTCGTTAGTGATTTATCCGCCCATCTGATTTTCAGCATTCACCTATAACACCACATTTCAAAGGCTTCTATTCTTCTCCTTTATGCAACTGTCCTACCGTCCACGTTTTGCGTTTTTCACCCATATAACGCCATGCTCCATTACAAACATTTTTAGCAGCTATTTCCTAATATTTCTATTTTTTGCAAAAGCCCTCCTTGCCTGTGATATTCTACTCTTTATGTTTACTATATTTCTACCATCCCTAGTTATAACGCTGCCCAAGTAGCAGAATTCCTTAACTTCCATCAAAATATCCTTCCCCAATCTGACTCCCTTTGTATCCTACTGTTTCCCATAATACACTCCATTACCTTGGTTTTCCCTGTATTATCCTCATGTTGCACTCTTCCTCCAGGACCACGGTCATGCCATTAATTATGTTTTGCATGTCTTCATCTGACTTCCCTAATACTACGATATCATTGGCAAACCGTAGGGTTTTTATTTCTTCACCTTGCGATATGATTCCTTTTTAACTTTCTTCATCACCTGTTCTATATATAAGTTAAGGAGCATGGGCGACAGACTGCATCTTACTCTTTTCTTTTCTTGCCCTTCAATTCTAATTACTGCTGACTGCCTTCTTTCTCGATATTTTATTCCGGTCCTCTTAAGAAACCTTAGTAGTGTCTTCCAGTTCACATCATCTAACACTTTTTTCTAAATCTATAAATGCCATGAATGTAATCCTGTTTTTTCTCATCCTGTCTTCTATAATTAGATGCAGTCAATATTGCTTTTCTTGTCCCTACATTCTTCCTAAAATCTTTTGCTTACTCGAATTCTATTTGTCGTTCCATCTTATATTTATGTTTTAACCCTCCTTTAGACAAGCTTCCTATTGTAATGCAGTTAGGACAAGCAGACCTAAAGTTCACTATTACATTTCTGAACACTATTATACACCATTCATTATTAATTTAGCTTTAAATATTTTTTTACACAGCAAAATATATATACTTCACTTACTAGTGAAAGATAACTCCTAAAACAGTCCCTTTTGAAGTTGAGAAAGAGGATTGGGTCAAAACTTTTTCAAATTCAAAAGCCAAATTTTCTATTCATCTCTTACACTTAGCAATAATTCTCATGTATTCATACAGATAAAAAAATATATAAGTGTGTTGTCACATGCCTAAGACATGGGTTTTCCTTATCTGACGACAATTTGTCATCAGTTTTTCAAACATAAAAATTGAAAATTTCAATGTAGAGTGTAATGGAAATTGTAAAATAAGTGCTAAAGGAAACTATAAAATAAGAACTTTTTTTATAAAAAGGTCTCAGGATTTCACCCGGGTTATGTCATTTGTAAAATACAATGTTTTGAAAACGTTGTATTTTACAAATGACATAACCCGGGTGAAATCCCGAGAACTTGTTATTCAGTCTATCCACCAGAAAACCCTACGTTCTCTAACAAAAACTTTTAGCACAAAAAAAATGAATACAGGTTGAGACTCCAGCAGCGAACGTGTTAAATCAAGTTTTTAACGGTAATTACAAAGTATGATTTTTTTTCACTTTCCACTTTACAAGTTAATAATATTGTTTAAGAATTACATGTCAACAACTAGTCCAAAGCAATGCAAATTAATGTAAACGAATCCCCCCAACTAAATAAATGAAACATAGAAATATATCCCTAAGAAATGCTAATTGTAAAGTGCATGTTACGTTAAATAAGTGACACTGTGACACAATTCAGTACAAGTACTACATTATCGAGTAACAGTTTAGGTTATCAAAGAAGTCAAATAGTCAATCTCCATAATACCAGCTTTTTTTAAGCCCCTAAAAATTTTAACTGCAATACAAATTACAATAAGTCTCGGCTCAAACTTTCTCTAATTTTCATTAATGATATCAACAAACGTGCCAATGTAACTGCAGAAAAATTCTATTTAAGTTTTTAATAGAGAGACATTCCGTCCATAAAATTAACAGTAATGAAACCCTAAATAATGTGATGAAAGTAAATTTTTTATTTTACTTCAAGCTCTACAGAAACTTGTATAGGAATATAGCAAATGATTTTCCAAAACAATTTAATTTTTCCTTAGGACAATACCTTTGTTAATGTTAAAGCAATTAACTTGTACAATCAATAAAAAACACTAACTGAAAAATTTTGATTTAATATACCCAACATTACATTCAAGATATGAATCTCGAAACAATTTAGTACTTTCGACACAAGGAAAAATGTTATTTTACTAAAATGGGCAATAAATTTTCAAATACAATAACTCAAATCATTGAACTATATAGATACATCAAAATCTGAGTGAAATAAATTTAGGATTTAGATTTTTCCAAAAAATTATTATCTTCAAATAATTTGTTTTCTTTGCCATACTTTATTTAAAATGGGCAGAGTTGACAAAATTAATTAAGGAATATTAACAAAAGACTTTACTAGATCACTGTATTAATAAATCTGTATTTCAATACATAACAGATACATGATCACAAAAAAAATATTTTTAAACTTTGCACTCTTAAACCTAAGACAAAGGCGAAACCAGTCGCATTTGTAAAATTTACTCGAGTTTCTGCCCATGTTGGGCACGTTTCTAGAGTTCTTTTGTGATTATTCTCACCATGCTGAAGTTTTGGTAATGTAGCTAGCTCTTCACCACATGTAATTTACAATATACTAGTTCTAGAACTTACTAGCACAAACGCGACCAAGTCGTTTGCAATTATCGTACCTCCGGCCGACATAAATAATTTCGACGCTTCCTTTGGAAAACAATGTAGTGACTTAAGTACATGATAATAGCACCCTTATAAAAATATATAAAAGTATTCTAAGTCATACTTCAATAAAAAATTTCTCCACAAAAGTCCTAGTTCTTACTAAAATAATTTTGACAATATACTTTAATATTTTAAATGGCACATCGACAAAGGTGAATATCGTGGAGCGAAACTAGAAACTCAACGTACAATAAACTTAACTATTGAACAAAATTCACAACTTTAAAGGAAATGTTACAAATAAATACAATGTGAAAATATTCACAAAATCATTACCATATATCTTCTATATAGTTATATGTTGATAGTTGTACTTCATTTAAAACCCATTTTATAAAACTGCATAAAGTATGCATTTAAACCTTGACATTTACATTTAATTATAACTATAAATGTTATTGATGTTTCTCAGACAAATTTACGAGATAATTCAAAATAGCTATGTTTGTATATACAGAGGTACGTAAATTAAGATGGTTGCTTGTAAGAAGCCAGATACTGCTGTGTAGATTCTCTATCGCGCTGCAACCAAGCTGCATTCAGACGGATAGTTTCGCAGCTCTGCTGAACCGTCCTCTCCGTCCCAGGCGAATGGTGTTCCTGGAAGAAACGTTCCACCTCCAATGCGTGTTCTTCACTGGCAAAGTTTTCCGTTGTGTACTTGACAAGTCTGGCTAGCAGAAATCCACCCTGAAATATAATTACTTGTTAGGAAAAATTACAAATTTTATATGTTTCAAATGCAAATATCTTTAATCTGATACAGTGTATGTTTTACAATTTGTTGTATCACAAATGCCCGAAAAGTGATATTATCAATTATAATTGTAATTTATTTATATGACATGGAAATTATAATAAAATTTACAATATGAAAAAATATATAACACAGACCAACCAATAAAGACAAATGTTTTGTTCTAGAAAATACACACCTCATATCTATTCATAAGTTCCTGCCAGTTTTCTTTGAAGAAACTCCAAGCTAGTTCTCTGCCAACTTTAGTCATGGCCACAGAAATGATGACAAACACAGAGTCTTGCGAGCGAACCTCATTCTGTAAAAATAGGCATATTAACACTTGTGCTGCTGCAATAAATAAATTGGAATTGGTTCATAGGGTTTGATAAACAATGTTAATCATAACATCGGAGAAATACAGGAAAGAATAAGAAAAATGGGAAATAAAGTAATTAATACCATGATTGAATTGAAATGAATTACCAAGATTACTAAGAATTTGTACCCAGAATTATATTTTGAGCTGACAAAAAGAATTATGAATATTATATACAACCTATAGTGGTAATAATTTGGAAATTGATGCATTTGGGATACTTTATTACACTATCTAAAAATGTTCCTTTTAAATTCAAATTCTTATCAATTATTGTGCACAAGAGCAAATTATTTTTATTGAATGGAAAATGACTATTCCTTCTTCTTTGACTCTACAAGCCCATTGAGGGTCTGAGCCTACCGAGGCAACTGCGGACCGTCATCTTGCGTGAGACATTCAGAATTTGGAGTGACACGTGGTGAGCGAATCAATTCTCCAGCAGTCTTAATCACAGTCTACAAGACCAAAACAGCACAAACATCCAGGCCCGTCCCAGGATTTGAACCTGGGACCCTTGGGTTGTGAGGCAGCAGTTTTACATGTATTACAAAAACTTTGTGGTGTACAATTGGCTTTTAAATATTATATAATTGTGCCACAATTATTTCACTTGTCTCATCTTGCAGCCATTAAACGTAATTCTAATGCACATACATAATGTTACTAGTTATAATACATAATTAAAATTTTATTTGTATTATTAAAATAAATTAATTACATGCAGTACAAATTGTAGTAATCTTTGAACTTTTATTAAGTGGTGTAACCTTACTGGTGAAATTAAAAATCTAATAATTTCATAATAATTTGGGTAAGTAAATATGTTCTTTCCAAGCTTTGATCATTTTATAAAAATTTTAAAGGGATATTTCATAACTCTACTTGAATAACATATAAATTACTTTACAATAAAACAAATTTGTAAATAGAAATCATTAATATAGAATACAAAATTAGAAAATCATAAAATGACAACATATTGAAAACAGCCTGTTCAATTATTTTAATGAATTTGAAGAATTTAATGTTTATTCAAATGTATATATTTTCTTAGATATTGAATGAATTTAATATCAAACACCAGTTACTTACAGACATTGCAAAGTCCAAGACCTTTCTTAGAACAGCTTCATCTCTGATAGCACCAAGAGCTCTTGAAATTCTGTCTTTTTCTTCATGAAGATCTGCTTCTCTGTAAAGCTTTGAAAAAAATTTGTGTTATTCCAAGCATGAACAGAAGCAATTACAAGCCAGTGTGCAATTTATTCTACCTTGAGCATGGTATTGTAAGTATCTTCATTTCCAACAGACAGGACTGATTTGTACACTGGACTCCTTAGATCAGCAGGGATCTGACACTTGCCAGAGCAATGCTCTTCAAACCTTTTCTGAGCTTCTACCACAACAGACTCTTCTCCAAACCACCCAAGTCGGCCAATTACTAATGATCGTAACAACGTATCCAGGTGACCTAATCAGAAAATGTTATCAGGTTAGCAATATTTATTATAGATTTAATATTATCTATGGTATAACGCAATAAGATTTTAATTATTAATTCACAATTATGTATTTATTAATGACCATACATGCTGCATTTCAGTAATTAATCATATGATTAATTATGGCACCATTATAATAAATTAACTACACAGCTCACAAGGAATAGCATAGCGAGTCATTTGCACAGTAGGGAAAAGAGAAGGAGGAGGTGGAAAATTCCATCAGAGGAGAACATAATATTCCCTGGTGTCGATGTTTTCAGGACAACTTTAAGACACCACTGTGTCTTAACAAAAGCTTCAGTTCAAGTGAGCTCCAGACTACAATTTATCTGCTCATAATAATTTCGTATTCTTGCAATTAGCGTCATAAAATTTGTTTTAAAGTAAAAAATTATTATTGCACATAATGTGTGTATCAAATACATGGGTCATATGCCAAAGCAGTTCAGTTAGGCTGCACATGACCTAGAGATTTCAACATTAATTCATGTGGTGATTAGGGTGAAGTGGTGACGAGCTTTAACTACAAATTAATAAGTAGGCAGGGCTAATGTAATTACTTATGAGTTGTAAGATTGTGTTACTGGCTTGTAAATGTTGTAATTTGGTTTTGTCCATTTATTTACTGCTGACACATCTTAACCAAATACATTTTAACAGTATTCAAGAAGAGTTAATTTTCCACAGACAGTGTCAATTAAATGTTCAGAATGAATATTTAGCTTCATCCTATTTTCAATCAGATCAATATGGTACATTTTAAACAGTTTTATCTTAATTCACCAGTACTCAATATAATTGTTATTTGATTTCTTTACTTACTTTCATTTTCTTTTGGATCCCAACCTAATCTCTGTCCTACATGAGACATGAGTTTTCTACCATATGCTTTAAATGAATCCTCATAATCAGTGTGGGATAAAAGAATCGATAACTTGCTTAGGCAATTGCTTATGCTTGACCAAACTGTATAATTATCTTCCTCACTAAAAGCTTCCATCAACTTCAATACTTCAACAGTAGGAGTTTGTCCTGCTTGAACCTGAAAAATAAAAATTATTCAGTATATATACAAATAAAGTCTTGATATATTATAGAAACAGCAAATATTTCAGGTTGCATTGAATATAAATTTCACTGTAGTAAAAGTACTACACTCAAACTTGTGAAACTTACTTTGCACTCAATTGAATATATATGCTACTCCTGAAATATGTATCTTCATATTTCAAACTGTAAATCATAGCAAATGAAAGAAATTGAGGAAGTTATTTACCAGTATCGGTAATGGATTTACAGAAGTATCTTTGGGGTGAGGGCATGGGGGATTTATATTTGGCTAGTCTAATAATGAATCCTACACAAAATAAATTCAGTCTATTTTTTTTAATATGTTACTTTGTATTGCATATTTAATAGAACATGGTTTTAGGAAAAAAGATTAAACAACAATTAGTAATACGTAATTAGAATTATATCATGTACACAATGCAAATGATGTAACAACAAAAATTTCTATTTTCAGATAACAATTGTGCTTTGTAAAAGATTTCATATATGTACGATTCATAAATTTAATGGAATAAGAACAAAAAGGTTGTCCATGTAACTATATTATAGGAATAATACCAATAAAACAACAACCAACATATCATAGTATTGTTCAGTACATTTATAATCAATTTTTATATATTTTATATACATAAATTGATTGAAATACTTACCTTAATTTTCTGTAATGACTAGTGATGGGGAAAGAAAGAACAAATTCATCAAAATAATTGTAAGTTGTAACTTTTTTAAAAAAATAATATACACTGTCCCACAAAATGCATTAATTTTTGAAAAATTAGATTGCCTTCCTTGGATGGAAGAACAGTCTCCCTGTTCCCCCACCTGGATCTGCAACTAACTGGTACAGAGTTCATCGTCAAAGCATTTGTCTAGTATTTGTATCATTTGAGGAAAGACCATTTTGAAGCAGTATAACATAAATGGTAAGAAAAAAATAGAGCAACACTACCTGGCCACAACAATACAATTATAAATTAATACATGGTAAAACATACCATAGCAAACAAATCATCCAGTAGACCAAGTCTGTCAAGCGGTGGCAAAGTCTTGTTCCTGATAGCTGGTACAAATTGTGCCAGCATCTGTGGTGGGTACTGGGTACGGTAATAGCCAACTGTCCCTGGGTTCACCTTTACCCAGTCATCTGCAGACACATCCTGCAAAGTGACTTCTGCACTGTGAGTCTGGAGGACAGTGCTGTGAGCAACACTGCCAGGCTCACGTGAGGTACTGAGCGTTACTGGTACCATCCAAAGGCAGCCATTACCTTAACAAAAATTATTTAAATATTGGTCACTAAAGTGTAAGTTTATTACAAATAATTAAACTTAGGAAGAAAATTAAAAGATGTTTGAGCACATTACATAAATATTTCAAATATATAGCTTACACGTTCAATGACAGTTGTGTGGATGGTATTGCCTTTGCAATTTCTCTATTAACATAATTTGAAAGGGAAGAATTTAAGTGTAAGAAGTTTTAATTTAATTCACCATCAATACTTAGTTGTTTACATTAGAAATGCACTTACTTGTGCCGCCATCAGCACAAAACTTCTCCTGGGTCAAGGTTAACGATCGTGTATTAGGGTTGTCTTGTCGACTGGTAACCTTAACCACTGGGAAACCCATTTGCTTCGTCCACGTAGACATAACAGCGGCCACTGGTTTGCTGCTCGCTTCTTCTAGAGCTGCCCACAAGTCCTCTGTAAATGTGTTCTTGTACTGGTGTCGTGTAAGGTAGAGGTTCATGCCTTTCCGGAAATCCTAATATTAAAAAAAATTAATATAATAACCAATGTCTTCTTCCTAAATAAAATTTGTTAATAAAAACATGGTTCAAAAAAAGGTGACAAATGATAACCTAATTCCAACCCTCTTATTTAGATAACTATTTATCAATTTATTTACTAATACTTGTTTTATATTCAACGTCATACCTCATCACCAATGTATTTGTGTAACATACGGATGACTGAAGCGCCTTTATTATAAGAAATATCATCAAATATTTCATCTATCTCAGATGGGTGACCAACTGGTACCTGGAAAAACAAAACAAATGTAAGGTGTTTAGTGTTACAAGTCAAGAAAGAGTTAAATATTTATATAATTCTAAAATAATTTGAGCTATACTAGCATATATAGCTATAAAAGTTTATAAATAATTTGAAGTGGCTCAAAACTTCTTTCCAAATAATAAACACCTTAAATAATTGTAGCAAATTTTCAACCAAAATATTACCTCAATTGGGTGACTATTTTTCAGACAATCCAATTCCAAAGCTCTTATATAAGTATCCGTGACAAACTGAGTCCAAATGTCATATTCTGGGAACAAATGAGCTACACAAAGGAACTCAACAAATGATGCATAACCTTCATTTAGCCAGAGATGTGTCCACCACTCCTACACACAGAAAAACAATAATTTATGATAGAAAATATAGAGTAAAATTGTAATCACAAAAGTAATAATTTCTTTCAACTAAAATACATTGAATTTTCTCAAACACGATTTAGTTTACATACATAAAGTGCCTATATGTGACGAAGAAATTGAATCCTAAATAACATAATCACAATTACCATTAATGAGCGATAACATGGCATGTCCCTTTCACGGTAAAGAAGGGAGGGGAGTATTATCTTTTGAGAAGGAACTTCAAGCATGCCTCTGCAACACTACTGTCATTGTTGAAATCAAATATTATATTCTTATGAGCATTATATACACATTGAGATCTCTTTTTACCATGCCCTACATTTATTAACTAACATACAACATATCCTGAATTAAAAGCAATACATTTCCTAGCGCCAATGTTTTCAGAATTGCTTCTACACAACCAAGGTTAACCGAGCTCAAATATGCCCTAAATTATAGTTCCTGTTTTAGAACATGTGAAAGTATATATGAATATAATTTTCGCAATGGAAATTGTAATAAATATAATTTATTTCCTGTAACACCATACTCTTCTAATAAATAATAGATTCTAAAGGTGTAAAATAATAACACCTGTTAACTGTGCAGCCTACTTATCAGAATATATCAAAATCAATATTGCAAATAAAAATATGGTAGTCTACTGAACATGTGTAAATTTCATTAACTTGAGCTGAACTATTACCATAGTGACAAGGTTTCCAAACCACTGATGAGCTAACTCATGTCCAACGACAAGAGCAATCCATTGCTTTCTGACTGCAGATGTATTTTCAGGGTCAACAAGCAAGCAGGTTTCACGGTAAGTCACAAGCCCCCAATTTTCCATAGCACCTGAAATCAATTTTATTCTAATCAAAAATATAGAAAGCAATATAGACAAAAAGTGTCTTATGCTATGAAACAATTTCAAAATATTTATAAAACGGCATAAAGTTATCATGGTATATTTTATCATCCTCTGTAATTATAACTGCTGTTGCTTCAATATCTGACTGTTTTGAAATTAAGTAAATAAGTTAACCAACCTTTTTGCCAGAAAAAATATTTTAATACAAAGTAGTACAACATATTACAATCCTTCAATATGGAGTCAGGTGTATATGTAAAAAGTGAAGCAATTCAATGTATTTTATTACAATTTGTTTATCAAATATAGGTGGATCGACTTATTTATTTTGAACGGTTGATACTCATTTACAGGAACACCGAGTTTGTATATATAAAAATAGAAAACGAAAATAGCTAAACTTAACAATAATTTTATTTCGTACTATTCTAAATAAAAACTTCAAATTTTTAGAATACTTTTGAATGAAATTACAAATACTTAAATAACAAATTTCAGTATAAATTAACATATACCTGCTGAAAAGTCTGCAATGGCAATTAGATCAATTTTTGGTAATGGATACGCAATTTGAAAATAGTCTTTGTAATATGGAAGAACTTTTGTTGCTACTTCCAGGGCAAATAGGCCTTGTTCCTTTTTTCCAACAGGAGTATACACTCTAACTAAAACGCCATCACGAGACTTTCCTTCTACATAGTCATATTCACCAACTACCACTGCCACTAAGTATGTGGACATAATGGGTGTTCTGTCGAATTTGAGAATTCTATAGTCTCCATTGGTTGGATCTGCAGTTTCCGACGCAACTGGCTAGAAAGGAAGAAAATTGAAAGTTATAAAATCCATGAAAAGTATTCCAATTATACTAGTTTTTAATACACAATTTAAGAGCCTTTAAAAATGTTATTGATTCCAAATAAAGTAATTAGTCTAAAACTGGTTGAATAAATTTTAATAACGTAACAAAAAACCTATTCTTGTCTGTAATTTTTTTTTGCTACATTCAATAAATCCAAGTGAATCATGTTATTTGTCACCCCATTGATATTAAATACATTAGTTAATTTAAATATTTGCACCTGGTACAAGTACCAACAGACTTGATTTTCAATATGCAAGAAATGCAAATTTTGAAGTATATCAAACTTTTACCAAACATTTTAAAGCAAGAGCGAGTCTAAATCTAATCTCTAGAACAGCATTGCTTAAATAATATAAATACATAGGAAATATTGCTATATCAACAAAATTCAACCTATGGCACCATCTCATGAAATTTCCACCGATATATTAGTAATTATAAATACACATTAATTGAACGCACACAAATTAATTACATGTATTTTTTCAAACTCTCCAAAAAGGATTCAGAAAACAGATACTCTTTTACAGTAATTACTCACTTTACATTCACAATCACTCTGATCATCAAACCCACAACAAATATCAGGTTGTCTTCAATTTTAAAATGATAGTTTACATTCTAGTAACACATTAATAATGTGATACATACCATGTTGGATAAAGCCACCTTACTTTGAGGTACAACCAATGAGATATCAAAAGTTGCTTTGATTGCTGGTTCATCCCAACATGGAAAACAACGCCTTGCATCAGTTGCTTCAAACTGTGTGACGCCTGCATACCGTTCTTCACCATTGGAACTGGAAACAAACAATATGATATATAGCTGAGACACGAGCTTACCATGTTGGAAAGAGCCACCATGTTGTGATGCAACACTACAGTGATGGAGAATCTAGCTTTCAATGCTGGTTCGTCCCAGCAGGGGAAAACACGTCTCGCATGAGTAGAGCACAGTTGTGTGACGGCACATTGAACTGTAATTGGCTCTCCATTCTCATCAGTTCTGAAGTGAGGAAATGATTGCAGTAAGATTTATGCTGTGACAGTAACTAAAAATTTTAAATATGTGAAGAGAGCATTAATAAAATTCTGACCTTGATGTTCGAGAAATATTTATCATCACAAATAATCTGTTGCTAACGGGTACAACTTCAGCATTTACTGTACTGGTTTACTCAAAAAACTGAAAACATTCATTACGTTGAATGAAATAGAAACTGATCATATTAAATCCACTATGTAGTAAAAACTACCAGATAATAAATTTGTCAGAATTTTAACAGCCTGACTAAAAATATAGGATAAATTTTAAAAATGGGAAATACTTTTTAAATATTCAATGTTGTATCTCAAAATATTTGTAAATAAAAATATATAACAGAAGAAATTAATTGCCGCCATCCGAGGAACAATGTCCAGATCTGCATTTGTAAATTTAAGAAAAAGTTTGAATAATTTAGCCTACTTTCTTCTGCCCAATCTCAAAACATTCTCAGACTCACTCTTCTGCTTTACATCTGACTACCATGACAATGGAAGCTCGCTCAGTCTATTAGTATACCTTACACTTTATTTTAACATCAAATATTAAGTTAGAACACCACAGTAACAATTGTATCTATTACACTTTCTTGCTGTAAAATGTAATAAGTGTACAAAATATCTACAACACAGTTTTATTACCACAAATTCAGGCAATAATCTTAACGGTACTTCAATTCCGTGGATTGACTGGTTTTGAGTCATACTAATGGCATTTGGGCAAAGAATTTATATTCAACTATTAAATAGAGTTCACAATTTCATCAAATGGCAAATTATGGTAAATATAAATTGTCAACCAACTACTACATTCATAAATAAATACACCAAGTGTAGTATAATGCCCATTATTAATCTATATTAATCAGAAAACAATTTTCATATACCAAATAACTTTTCAACAAATTATCAAGTAATAGCAGCCTAAATTCAATCTTGATGTTATAACCAAGTATAAAAACTGTGGTAACAAAACAGTGTACCCTCAATTGAAATATTATTAAAACTATTCGCTATTCAGTTAGATTCTCAGGAAATAAATATATCTTGAATATGAGCAAGTTTTTTCTGAATACATAAATAGACTAAAATTACTAGCATTATAATTAACTTTTACTGAAATATAGTTAATCGTTATGTTCCCAAATACAGTTTAGTTAATTTCAGCTCTTTGTTTACATTAAACTGTATCGTCACCATATTGTTCACAAACTTCTGATAAACAATAATCTCATTTCACTGTTCCAAAATAAAACAAACTAAAAAGAATTTAAATTTTAAATATGGTGATTGCAACTAGATTAATTTCAGAAATAAACCACCATTAATAGAGTTTCAACATCATTCATTACTTAAAATGAAACCCATTGTTACCTCACTTTCAATTTCTACATCCTTGCGTATTGTCAACTAACAGTTACAAAACTGCACCAAAGTAAATGGTTTGTCAAATAAGTTATTAAATTGTACATGAATACAACTGCACAGTTAATCAATGAAACTAAAACTTTCAAAATAACAAGCAAATAATGAAATAACACTAATAAAAATTAATATATGCACAAACACAAAATGCTCACTATTTATGTGATTTGCTCATTTGCAGCATTAGTGCATCTATAAACTAATTTCAGATCAAACCATTGCTACAGACAAGAAAAGACATAACCTATATGAACGTAAGAGTAGCACTTCATAATTGATATGACATTGAGATGTAATTCACAAGTCAGATGACACAAGTCAGATCTAAGGATTCGTATATCGATACAGAGGTAAGCTAAACTTTTTCTTTAAGAATTTCGCTTCATGTAGGTAACACAGATACAATAACTTCACCAAGAAATCACAAGTCACTGGACATAAACTGAAACAATTACCTTACGTATTTACTTCTGTAAAATCCTTTCATCTTGTCATTTATTTCTCCACTGAAGACTAATCTCAAAGTTCCTTCGCCCACAGGCAACTGTTCTGCAAAAACCAAAGTGAGGTGCTCCTCTTCAACAGACAGCAATACATTTGTAGGGACATACACAGTACCAGATGCAGATTGGTATTCAGCACTTCTTATATTAAGGTCTAACGAATTGAGAATTATTTGATCTGTAGAAGTTTTCACCTGGGAAGACAAAAATGAGAAAAATTTATTTTTTGATGTTTATTAAAACGTTGTAATTATGTTTAAAATGAGTCTGAAAAAATTATATTATTCACCACATAACACTATTTTTATACCTGCATTCACAATACACATACCTCAACATTTACTGTCTCGATTCCTTCAAAAGTAAACGATACTAGGTCCGGTTTAAGGGACAAATCGTAATGCTTGGGGAGGACAGTTTTGGGTAACCTCTCGAATGGCTTGGACTCGGGCATTTTTTCACTGTAAGCAGGTTCGGTGTGCACAAATCTCGCGAAAACAACACCAGCACAGTGTCGCGATTTGTGGTTAAGCAGTCCACGGTGAGATAGGATATTACGAGCGAGTATCGAGGTGGTCGCCGCTACCAACGACCGGCTAATATTATTATCACGGCAGGTCTTCACCACACTCCGCGGTGTTGTTACTCCACTGACACGTATATCAGCAGTAGGTCTGAGCCTGTTTTGCTGCCCGGACGGAGAATAACGGTAACGGCACAATCCGTTCCCGACAAAAACCGGTTCTCTGGCCCGTCGTCGTATAATAATACGACACAATGTTCTCCCGACCAGGGACATAAATTAACTACTAATACTGGGTTGGATGAGTACCGTTGTCTATGCGGACAGCCCTCCCCCCTTTTTCGTTATCAGCGAAGAGAGAGAGACACGGGGAGGTGAAAGTTCAATACGTAGACGACCACCGCCGCTACTGCTGTTAACAGTTAATCGTCGACCACAGTAAACTATACCTCACACTGTAATACACACACTGCACGCACAAGGGAAGGAAACGGGGGCGGATAATTAGAAAGAGAACACCGGTGAACTGAACGAGGACTGCGACGATTTCTTAGATGATCTTGCACATTTTCAGCTGGTACGCTTTCACACGGAACAAAACACGTGCGCCGCTCCTAAGCACTCCCAACGCGTACGCTCCGTTAAAACGGAAAAAAGAACCCGCTTGCTGTTCGACCATCTTTGAAACTAACGAGCCTACAGCGTTCTCATAACAATGTAACCGACAAATCAAATACAAAGCTCTCTACACTGCGACGCGCACTATTTATATTAAAATTAGTTCATATTTAACAATACCCAAAACGATCCTCACGATTTAAAATTCAGTTTATAAATTTAAAGCCATTTTCGTGGTAGGCAACGACAATGCACCGTAAAATCAAAGTGAATACAAAATACTCCACCAACCTTAATATTAAATATTTACATTAACATTTACTATTTTTAATAAATCGAATACATTGAAGGTAATCTAAAATATATATTGTTAAAGTTTACAATTATTGAATTTATCTTCAAACAATTGTCGATATTTTATAATGATCACAGCTTAACGAATTATGATTTGCAATGATAAAAGTTAACAAATATAAGACTGATATAAAGTGGCCCTTAATCTTAACAGACAATTTTCAGTACGTGTCTGACGTACACAACGTTTCTTCTACCAATTGGTAGACCTTAATTTGCCGTCCAAAATGATTTTGAGAAATCAAGAGATAAAGCTTTTTTTGATCTTCTGCATTTACATAAACCCCTTATCTCTTTGAAAATGGTTTTATCCGTACCAAGAAATATTAATTTGGCTTTATTAATTAATTACAATACATTTATCCGTGAAATATTTTCAAAAGTAGAAAATTTTTACTGACTGCCTTTCTACTTTGGACAGCAGTTATCAAGTGAATACTAAGAAGAAGAAGAAAAGGAATAAATAAATATAGATTATATCTCCATACACAATTGTAGAATGACCACTTCCACTATATAAACTAATTTATATATAATATATATAAACTAATTTATATAATACAGAAATCCAATGTGGTAAGACAATGTTGCAAATTTTGAACGCACACAGACCAACATTACAAGAGAAAAAAAATTGAGCAAAGTATTATAGATGCATATTTGAAAGTAAAATCCCTTTATCCCTTACATATATTTGCGCTTTTTAAAGGAGTGGCTCCATTACACTGCATTGAGAATATGGGCTCTAAGTAAATATATTGAATTTTTAAAGGTTTGATTTTACGTCTGATTTATGTAAATAATTAAATGATCTGATTCAGACTTTATTTTGCTTCAATGAAAAAGCACAACGTTTCGATACATATTGTACCGTATTCAATTTTCTATCCTAATTGTCACCACAATTTACACGTTAAAACTTTTATTATTAGGAAAATCTGTTTGAATCAGGTGAGTATGTATCGAAACGTTGTCATGAAGTTTATTTAATTATATTGAACTTCTTCATTATCTAAATGATTTATTACGGTCTGTATCTATTCTCCCACGTCTCCCTCCTGTTGTTCGAGTTCACAATCGATCGATAATAACGGGATTTCCCTCCTCAAACCAGAGGAAAAGTCACCTGATAAAGTTTGATATTTTTCACGACCAGGAAGTAAAGATACTAACACTGAAAAGCCGGATAAACCGAGCGGCTGAAGTTGTATGGAAAATGAAGAGTATTATTTGTATACGAGGTTGGGAGGTGTGTGACACTCGAAAATATATTTGAGTTTGAATCTCGTTCGAACTGTTTCTAATCACTTGAACTGAATTCGGATGACGTGACGTGATCTTAGTTGTGAATTAACGGGAACAGACAGGGCCAGGCCATTTTGATTAAACGATAGTAACATACTACAAAGTGTGTGTACGTGTTAACCAACAGATTGTATTGTTTGGGCCAAAGATATTACTCTGCCAGCCATTACATATCTCTGAATTGTTAAGTCCGCCTTCAACTGTCTCGGCAAAGTATGTGTATTGACGCGGCGTCGCAGATATTGTTACTTCAGTTCAGATTAGATTAGCTTCATGTCAATAGGCACAAACTTAATACAGTTACTCTCAACCTTTAGTTCAAACATCTTGACACGGTAAATGCCTCTAAATTCATAAAGCGAGTCCGTTGTTGATATTAGGGAATGCAAGTTAACCTTGTCTACATCTATAAATTTTCCCATTTCTCTTCTGCCTTTTCCTCCCAATTTACAAACAATCATTCGGTTCTCTTCAAGACTTCTTTTTCCACTCCCCCGGTTACTACTGTTTGGTTTATCGATTCACAACTTTTTCCGCTTAAATGATTATTACATGTAGTATTCCCTCTGTTTTTTAATATGTCAAAGTCATATACAGAGTCAAAGCTCTTGCATTCGAAAATCCCCTTTAGTCATTCAATTTGCTACTGATCATAACAAACACGTATAAGACTGAATGAGACTATAGTAGCCGAGACAAAGGGACAAGAATCCCATGACTAAAATTTTGCGATCAATGAATGTAACTTATTCATAACAAGTTCGGATCTACACGACACCGACAGTCACACAAAGTGTAGCTTCACTCAATACGCGTTAATTCCACAAGGAAGAAATGCTGTAGAAAGTAGTAAACGTTAATTGTTTTTGAGTGACAAGTCGTTCAACCAGAGAAAATTTAAAGTTGGTACTCGTGTAAGACTTCAAGGTGTGAGGATAGTAAAGCAAAATATGATTATATTTGTTTATAATTAGTTTTAATAACTAAAATTCTGCACAGAGTTTTTATTAATTCTACCCAAATTAGTAATAATAAAGAAGAGGCACTGAACATCTTCTATATAATTCATGAAAATTTTCTGAAATTGTTAAGGAATAAATTATTATTGGAATTGCAGTTTGAAAAACAAACATCAAAGCGGTTAATAAATCAGAATTTATTATTTTAAGACTTATTTTATTCATACAATCAAAATTCTATGGTTGAGAAATGTGGACGATAGGAGTTTCAGAAAGGAAAAGAATAGAAGCCTGTGGAATGTTGCACTATAGGAGAATGTTGAAAATCAGATGGGTGGGTAGAATCACTAACGAGGAAGTACTAATCAGAATAGGGGAAGAGAGAACAATATGGAGGATGTTGACCAAGAGAAGGGATACATTAATAGACCACGTTTTAAGGCATGGCAGTCCTGTAAAATTAGCATAAGAGGAAAGTGTGAGGGGTAAGAACAGAAGAGGAAGGCCAAGGATGGAATACGCTATGTAGAACAGGGAGGATGTGGGATTTTGTAGTTATGCGGAAATGATACGGCTTGCGCAAGATAGGTTAGCATGGACGGTTGCATTTGCATTTCTTATATATCTTAACATATTTGAAGGAAATATAAATAATAGCCAAAAGTCAGAAATAAAAGAATTATCAATTTTAAAACATTTCGTCCCGAACTTTAGGGACCTCTTCAGTTCATTCTACAAAATATGTATATAATTACATAGACATAGTTGGATACAAATAAATAAACGTATGTTGTAGTTACAATTAACATTTCGTATTGCTACCGCAACTATGCATATTGAATTATGTATTCTTTTTTGTAGAATGAACTGAAGAGTTCCCAAAAGTTCGGGACAAAACGTTTTAAAATTTAAAATTCTTTTACTTCAGTTTTGGCCATTCTTTGTATTTTATTTACAATATTTAGTCAGATTAATTGAACTCGATTACTTCAAAACTGAATAAATTATATTTTAACTAATTTACTGTCAATTTAAATATTTGTAATTTGTGAACCTTTTTACCTGAATAAGCCCTAGAATTCTAAACGAAACGCTGTGCCATATGAAATTGTTGCACATAACTTATCAAAAAATAAGTTCTGACTTATTGGCTATTTTGATTTTTATTTCTTTTATAAATGTCATTTTAATTTAAAGACTGAATTTTCAGATTTGTTATGTTTATGTGATGTTAGATAATATATTAACGAATTAGGTGTTTAGAATGTATGGAAAATAATTGTAAATGTAATAATTATTTATATATATATAGGCCTATTCTATGAGTTGTTCATTAAAACGTTAACCAAAAAATTACACAACTCAAAAAAGCGTACCTGAAATATGATTACTACCAAAGTTACAAATAAATGACAGAATAAATAATTTACTTTTGGAATAGAGTGAAATGTTTGCATTTTCTATTTCGTACATAACCTAGAAAAATGAGAAGGCCTGATATAATCCAACTTTAAACAAAAGGGACTGAACTGATTGATAAAAGGAATGTAAAGGCACATAAAAGGAGCGGAACTTGAAAGGATTCGTTAAATAGTTTATATGACAATCAAAATATATAATAAATTAGTTAAATCAGCCTCTTGGACAGTTTTTTAAATTTAAATATTAAAGAATATGAAAAGAATTATAAATCCATACATTAACTGAACGTCTTGGAAGTACTTTTGTTTATACAAATCATCTTTGTAATATAAGGATTAAACGAACAAAAAATCACGGACAGAATGTAAATATAGACGATATAAATGCACAGATTACATGTATGTGAAAAATTAAATGCTTAAATAGATAATTTCTTCAAGGAATTTATTAAAATTTTTGTTAAAAGACTGATAATTAATTTATTATGATATTCAATAAACCAAGAATATATTTCTATCTTGATTTGTAAACTTTATTTGGAAGAAGCTTTTGGTAATTGCCATATTCATCTACAAATTAAAGTACGCTTTTTTAATCATTACAATTTTTTATATATTGTTTTATATCATAGTTTTAAACAAATTTCCATATTTTTGGAAATTTGATAAAAATAAGGGAAAAATAATCATAATTATTAAATTGCTTTTTCCCCCTTCCAGAAAAAATATGTATTTTTTCATGTGCCACTTAAATTATCAATGTTTTGAAAATTAAATTTAGGATCTTTACAAAAGTTTTACCATCTGGAGTTATGTGAAATTTTTCAAATATGTTCCAAAAATGCTGTGGGGATTAAACTTGCTGAAGGAGGCGAGGGAATTGACTCTTCCCAATTCATATAATTATGTCCACTGATAAGCATTGGAGTGCAAACTTCCAAGTAATCTCTCGTGTAGTCAAATAGTAAGTTACTTGAGATTTTAGCAATATTTACGATACGTAACTAAAAAAATTATAAACATTTACGGATCGATTACAGCGAAGTAAGACGCGATAGAGTAAGCTGGAATAAATGATGAAATGTTTCGCGTTATTTATACGGTTATCTTCTTACGGAGGACGTAAAGTAGGTAGTCTTTTTAAGGTTACTTCACGTATGATTTTAATTTAGTTGCTGGACTCAGAACTTCAATTACCGATCAATTTTAAACTTACAGAAAATAACATCGCTGTATTAGTAACCAACGTCCTGTTTAAAAAAATATTAAAAATTTACGAATAGTTAACAACATTAAATAAAAGGAAACTATTGATAACAATTACGTTAGAGTCACAATGTAACACTCAAAGTTATAAAACTAAACGCTTAAGTATTCTGCTCATCTACTGATAATTTCCTAATTTCCACTAATTAAATTACCATCTTTATCTTAACATAAAACAATTAGAACAGGCCTACGCTCATGACATTTGTAGATTTAAAAAAAACTTAGATAATTTTAACTGGAACAAAATATTAAGGATTTTGAATATGACATGAATAAAAAAACGAGAAAGAAGAGTTATCCATAACCTGTACTGAAAGCAGTCAGCAATAATTAGAATTGCAGATCAAGAAGATGAAGCAGAAATCAAAAAGTGGGTAAGACAAGGATGCAGCCTGTCGCCCATGCTGTTTAAGTTATATATAGAACAGGCGATGAAGAAAGGTAAAAATGAAGATGGAAACGGAATCATACTGCAAGTAGAAGAAATAAAAACCCTAAGGTTTGCCGATAATATTGTGGTATTAGGGCAGTCAGGAGACGACTTTGAAACCAGAATGAATGGCACGAACGTGATACTGGAGGAAGAGTACAACATGAGTATTAATATGGGGCAAACAAAGGTAATGGATTGTAGTATGGGAAACAGAGGAAAGACAAAGGGTGTTAGATTGGGAAGTGATATTTTGCGGAAGCTAAGGAATTCTGCTACTAAGTAGGGATGTAGGATAACACAGACAAGGAAGGCTTTCACAAAAGGAGAGGAACTTTGTTACCGCTAATATAAGTATGAGTATAGGGAAATCATCATTAAGAATGTTCGTATGGAGTGTGTCGTTATATAGATTTTAGATTTATTGTTGTTTCCATTAATCCTCGATTGAGGAAATAGGATACGTCATACATTAAAAATTATAAATGAATAAAATAAAGAACATAATTAAAGACAAATAAACTTAAAATAAATTAATAAAAGAAAATGTATATAGACGATGTCACACACACACTGGGAAACACAAACAATGGAGTTTTAACTACTTGGATCTCTGCGACGTCGTAGCTCCAGGCAATACATGAAACAAAGAAACAAAAGAGCAGAAAAAACTGAATAGAAATTTTAAAGATATGTGATGTGCTATTTTATAAGGCAGCTCATTCAACACTTTTTGCAGGAACTTTGATTTAAATACTAGAAGGACGATTAAGAAAATCCTGTACCGAGTAAAACGCACCATTTAAAAGAATAATTTTACTCCGCTTCACGAATCTTCTGTAGGTACTATTTTTAACCTCTGGCGGAAGGCTGTTGTATAAAATTATCCCGGTATTGTGAATACTTTTCTGGTGTAGAGCAAGGCGATGCTTGTCCGACCTTAGAGCTGAACGATTTCTAGTCGCGTATTCATGAAACTCGCCATTTGTTTGAAACAAATTAGTGTTTCGCTTTACAAACTTTAATATTTCATAAATATATACGCTTGGTAAAGTAAGTATTTGCAAGCTTTTGAAGAAAGGTTTGCAACTCGATCTAGAATTCGTGCTAGAAAGTATTCTAATTGCACGCTTTTGCAACTTAAATATTTCATTACTCCTGGAGCAGTTTCCCCAATTAGAGATGCCATAGCTCATAATTGAATGAGTTGCAGACAGAAAAAGAATAGAAGTTTTCGAAATTTGGTGCTATAGGCGATTGCTGAAAATCAGGTTGGTGGATAGAATCAGTAACGAGGAAGTTCTAAGTGGAATAGGGGAAGAGCGAACAATATGGAGGACACTGACCAAGTGAAGTGATAGATTAATAGGCCACGTGTTGAGACATGAGGGTCTTGTAAAATTAGCATTAGAGGGGAGTCTGTTTGATAAGAACAGAAGAAGGAGGCCAAGGAATGAATCCGATGGGGAGGATGTGGGATGTGGCAGCTACGCTGAAATTAAAAAAGGTTGCGTTAGCACGGAGAAAACATGAAACCAGTCTTCAGACTGAATACCACAATAACAACGACAAAACAATTACATATGCGGATAATTTTGTGTCGTGGGCTTATTACCGTATTTGATAATAATAATATTTTTGATACGTGGCATTTAAAAAATAATACAATTAGATGTAGAGCAATGCTTGGCAATAGGAAGTTTAAAATTGGCTGACTGTTATTTACATCTGTTAATCAAAGAGATTTTTGTTTGGGGGTGATAAAACCTAAAACAACATTACTATTATGAAACATATTAGGTGGACCTACGTGACCTTTTTTTTAAAAAAAAAGGGGGGGGATGGGGTGAGGTGGTTGTGGAGGAGTGCAAGCAGAAATTTATACGTGATTGTCCCCAAAACTATAGTGGAAAATCATAAGAAAAGGCAACCGCTACTTGGGTTTTATAAACGCAGGCTGGCTATGGATAGATATATATTTTTTGTAGCTGTACACGTGTAGCCCCGTCCTTGGGGAAGTGATATACCGTTAGATCAACGAACTTGGGCTGCACGCACAAAATCCTTCGTTGCTCGTGGATGTTGCACCTCTTCGTGGAAGACAAAGTACCCGTTACATTTGTTTCATTACGCAAAACGCGATATGAAAATAATAATAATAACAAATGAGGAATTATTTACATAATTGTATTGGGGGAAAACGCCTGATGGCGATGGTTTCTCTCCTCTGCTGACGTTTCGATACGGGAAGTAATCGCTATATTGAGACATTTCAGCACAAAAAATCAAATTTGTCTGAAGGTACGACCTAACAGATGGACGGAGGAGCAGTCGAGAAGGATTTTCACCTCTTCTCAGAAGCCTGAGGACCCGTTACGTTCTCCCTCTTTATCCCTGAGCATTCTCGCGCCGTCAATGGGGGGAAAACTTACGTCTAAGAATCTCTTAGGAATATTTGAAGAAAGGCTTTTTCGAGGACTTTATTCCATGCTGCAGCTTTTCATTTAATACAAAACTCTCCGTTAAAATATTTTATATCTCTTTCTTTATTTTCAATGAAAAATATTTCGTAGAATGATTATTATTCTCTCTATCTTTCTTTCCATTTCCTGTGGTATATATATATATATATCTTGTGAACTGGCCCATCGTTCCATTCTCCCCACAGATTTTTGTACTATTTTTACAATTTATTAATTGGGTAAAAGGTAGAATCAACTTTCACACAATGCAGCCATAAACAAGTCACAAAAACAATTAATTATTAATATTATAAATATAAAGTTAGAACAAACAACAAAAATCTATTAACATTAGTTCTTTACACTACACGAAATTTCGCACATTAATTATTACATTAATTACTCGACGCGACGTTTCGTTCATCAATTTGGAACCATCGTCTGATGAAATTTTAACTATAACAACACAACAGAAATGTTTACAATATTTGTAAATTTTATGTGTAGTGTACAAATATTGAAAATATTTCTTTTGTATTTTTTATAGTTAAAATTTCACCGGACGATGGTTCCAAACTGAGGAACGAAACGTCGTGTATTGAACAAATATTGTAAATATTTTATTTCGTATTTTTTATAGTTACCATTCGACAGTTGAGGTTCCGAATTAGGGAACGAATCGTCGTCAAAATTCATCAGTTGTGGTTTTATAATTTACTTACTGCTAATATAAGTGTGAATATTAGGAAAGCATTGCTAAAAAAAATCTTCGTATGGAATGCGGCGTTATGTTGGTGCGAAACTTGGGTGACAGGAGTTGTGGAAAGGAAAATGTTTGGAAATGTGGTGCTATAGGAGAATGAGATGGGTGGATAGAATCACTAACGAAGAAATTCTAAGCAGAATAGGGGAAGAAAGAAAAATACAGAGGACGTTGACTAAAAGAAGGGATTCATTAATAGGGCACGTTTTGAGACATGGGGGTCTATTAAAATTAGCATTAGAAGGAAGTGTGTAGGGAGAGAGCCCAACGATGGAATACGCTAAGCAGTTGAAGGTGGATGTGGTAGGTATGCGAAAATGAAAAGGCCTGCGCAATATAGATTAGCACGGAGGAATCCATCAGACCAGTCTTACGAGTGAATACCACAACAACCACATACAAAAAGGTTCAATCCATGTACTTTTTTTGGTTAACCACAACTGCATTTACCCTAAAATTTCCGAAATCTATGGCATTAAGTACTTTTTATTTTTTAAGTTATATATATATACCAAAGAATCAAAATTCAAAATAAATTAAGCGGACTGTGCTAATAACGCCAATGTTACATAATTCTAAAAGAAAACCCGAAATAAAAAAATTAGACAGGAAAAACATATAATGCAACAAGTCTTCACTTAAATAATATATGAAGTAATTATACTAAACTGACTTAATACTATAAATAAAAAAAATAACAGCCAAAAGTCATAAAGAATAGGATTTTTCATTTTAAACCCCTTCGTCCGCAACTTTTGGGGCCTCTTCGGTTCAGTAATTGAAATCTTATTAAAGTTTCGTGTTGTAACGTATTAAAAATTAAAAATTCTTTTGTTTCTAACCTTCAGCCATTCTTTGTATTTTTATCCTAGCTTGCATTACTTTAAGTAATAATAACAATTTATTAATTTATTTATTTGTTGAATATTTTCGGGTAATTTACTATACATGAAACAGCCTTTCACGGTATTATCAGTTTTTCTTTTTTAAAAAAGGTTGTAAACATTTAATACATCTCCTCGTACTGTACATCTCTTGATGGTTTTTTTATGTTCAAAAGGTTAACAACTTGTAAATCGTCAGTGATGTTTGTTCGGGCAAAGAGATGACACACCCGAGAGTCAGCGATAAATCGGTTGTTAGGGGCAACGGAAAAATAACAGGCCAGTGAGCATGATCTATATTCGATCCGGGAGCTTCATAAAGTTCTCATTAAAGTTACCAATAATATGATATTATCTATGCGTTAATCCCAAACTCAAAATAAAGCCTTTACGGAACTTTAATCGATCATAAATAAGATTTTTTTGACCACTTCAAGCCTTTATTCTTAAAAAAAATTCCAAAAAGGAGAAAATTAATAAATATAGATTATTTGAAAATGCATATGCCGATAATTAGGTGAGTGTTCTTTGTTCCGTATCTTTTTGTTTAGTACTATATAGCTACTAAGAAAATTTGTAAAATATTTGTTTTCCTTGTTAACAAGGAGGTTTATCAGTATTTCTCCACAGGATAATAACCTGAATGACGTACCGAAAAGTTTTCTCCTTTTTGGAAATTATTTTAATAATGAAGTCTGAATGAGGTAAAAAAATTCTATTTAGTATTACAGGAAGAATGTAGGGACAAGAGAAGCAATACTGACTTTGCGTCTAATTTTAGAAGGCAGGTTGATGAAAAAACCGGCCTACATTTGTAAATTTAGAGAAAGTCTTTGATAATTGTAACTAGTACACACTATTAAGGATTTTGAAGAGCAGAGGAATGAAATGTTTAGAAAGACGGCTTATACATAACCTCTACAGAAGGCAGCACGAAAGTATTCTGCCCATCTACTGATAATTACAATATTTCCACTAATTAAATTACCATATTTTTTTTACATTAATACAATTGGAACAGGCCTACGTTCGTGATGTTTCTAGATTTAGAACAAGCGTTTGATAATTTTAACTGGAACAAAATATTAAGGTATTTGAAGAGGGCAGAAATGCAAAATCGAGAAAGAAGACAGAAGACATTCAGCAGTAATTAGAATTGAAGATCAAGAAGAGAAAGCAAGTAAGGAGTAAGATAAGAATGCAGGCAGTCGCCTATGCTGTTTAACTTATATATAGAACAGGATCGAACTGAAAACTAGAGACGAGCCCCGTAGTGGCGATTGCAATTAGACTCCGTAAACGTAGTGAGTGACTCTCTTTGGGAACGAGTCTTTGGAACAGTTTCAATGGAGCGACCAAACAGGTAGTGCGTAGCGCGTATACATGACTCAATTGGATTTTACTCGCTGACCGAGATTCCACAGTTCCTTTAAAGGAGCAGTCCGTTTAAAACCTGTAAATGCAGAAGAGGTTAACTTCTGCCAGTTTCAAAAAAACTGTTCCACTGCAGCATCTCCTGCACGCCCGTGGGGAGAGGAGAAGGAGGGAGGGATTCGTGGTAGCCAGCCGCTTTTATTCATGTTTACAGTTATCTCTGGTCTTGCAGAGAGAACCTGATAAGATAAAGCACTCACTTCTAATACCCGTGCTCGAGTTGCACACGACCTCCTCTTCATAAACATTAACTGATCCGTTATAAGGTTGTATTTTCACGTCTGATTTTGTTGCTGTTGTTGTTGTTGTTGTGGTATTCAGTCCTAAGCCTGATCTGATGCAACCCTACATGTTAACGTATCTTGCGCAAGCCTTGTCATTTATACATAGCTACCACATCTCACGTCCTCCAAATCTACCTTGGCCTCCCTCTTCTGTTCTTACCCTTCACACTTCCCTCTGATACTAATTTTACAAAACCCTCATGTTTCAAAACGAGGCCTATTAATCTATCTCTTCTCTCGGTCAAAGTCCTCCATTTTGTTCTCTCAACCCCTGTTCTGTTTATAACTTCCTGGTTAGTTACACTATCCACCCAAATGATTTTCAGCGATCTCCTACAGCACCAGATTTCGAAAAAAGCTTCTATAATTTCCTTTTTACTACCGTCCACCAACATTTTTAGTAATGATTACCTAATACTGATAATTATATTAGCCGTAAGTAAATTCCTTTCTATCCTATACTATCCTACTCTAGTTGTTATGCAGTTCAAGTAACTGACTTCCTTAACTTCCTTCAAAATATCCCTTCCCAATCGAACACCCTTTGTTATTCCACTTTTTCCGATACTACACACAATCACTTTGGTTTTCCCTCTATTAATCCTCATGTTGTACTCTTCCAACCACGATCACGTTCATGTCATTTAGTATGATTTCCAAGTCTTCTTCTGATTCCCCTAATACCACAATATCATCAGAAAACCGTAGTGTTTTTATTGATTTTGATTTATCTTTCGTCAACGCCTGTTCCATATAAAAAGAGCATGGGAGAGAGACTGCATCGTTGTCTTATTGCTTTCTTCAATTCTGCTTTCTTTTCTTGTACTTAAATTCTAATTACTGATGGTTGCCTTTTGTACAGGTTGTGTATAAGCCTTATTTATCGATATTTTATTCCTGTCCCCTTCAAAATTCTTAATGGTTTGTTCCAGTTAACACTATCACAAAGACTTTTTCCAAATCTACAAATGCCATGAACTTAGGCCTCTCTTTTCTTATCCTGTCTTCTAAAATTAGAACTAGCACATCCCACATCCTCCCTAATATGCTTAGCGTATTACACCTTTGGCCTCCCTCTTCAGTTCTTACACCACACCCTTTCCTCTAATGCTAATTTTACATGACCCCCATATCTTAAAACGCGGCCTATTAATTTATTCCTTCTCTTGGTTAACGTCCTCCGTATTGTTAGCTATTTCCCTATTCTGTTAGTGATTCTATCTCCTATAGCACCAAATTTCAAAGGCTTCTACTCTTTTCCTTTCTGCAACTCACACGTCCACGTATCGCGCCTATATAACGACACGGTTCATACGAACATTTTTTTCGAAACGATCTCCTAATATTCATACATACATTACACATAGGAAAAATCCTCTTTTTCGGGAAAGCCTTCCTTGCCTGTGCTATCGTATTCTTGATGACTACTGTACTTCTACTGTCCCTAGTTGTTATACTTCCCAAGTAAATGAATTCGTTAACTTCCTTCAAAATGTCCCTTCCCAATATAACAGCCTTTGTTATTCCACTTTTTCCCATTACCATGGTTTTCCCTCTATTAATCCTCATATTGAACTGTTTCTTTCTTCTATTCAGCCAAAAAAGGAGGGTCGTTCCCATTGTCCGAAGGGAAAGCGAGGCCACACGCAGCCAAAAATGCGTCACAGGGCATCTTGCACACTGTTTAATACATTACAAAATAAAATTCTTGCCGAAGAGGAAGTTGGACATTTATGTGAGCTTTGTCTAGTAAGAAGTGCTGTGAGATTTTAATTAATACGACATAAGACGTTGACTGTAATGATAAAGGTTTAATTAATTTTTGTGTCTGTATGAATGAGTTTCCCCAATTAGTCTAGTGTTAGTCGTAACACTCGTGAGCAGGCAGGTCCGTCCATCATTGATCCGTGGCTGGCTGGAGTCCACCTAAACCAGTTTCGAGAGGCATTACAGAGGTTTCCTCGTGGATCTCTCAGGTCGTGAGGCGCAGATCGCGTAAGGGATAAACAGACGAGTTTCCACAACACCCAAAGGCTCACAAACCTTGTTTTATTATTTCCTTTCACGGGTGAGAATATTCCTCATACAAATCCCAGCCCCGGCCGGGACATCAATGAAGCTGAACTTTGCTGAATGGCGCTTTGTTCGGCTTTTTTTGTTTGTTGCGTGGTATTTGTGCGGTCACCTTCACTTTCGAATAACACCGTTACAATAATAAGACACCACAAAATGTGTTGCCACAGGAAAGAGAAAAAAACGCACAGCCTTGTTAGTCACTTACATGATTTCAGTAATTTGCTTTTTGATTTACCGCGCGGTTACTAATTAACTTTCAGGGTATTGCGATTTCTTTCCAACATTCTGCTGCATCAAAAACTGAAAATCTGTCAAATTACACTGTAACAGACTGTCAAGGGTAATAAATAAACCCTAGTCTCTACAGTTGAGGTCAAATACGTTTTGCCGATGACATTACAGAACAAATTCGCTCTTCGAAATGTATTATTTTGGCCTTAACTTTCTTTTCTGGGTTGTGTTGGTCTATCCACGTTTCATCTGCAGTTATTAATCAACATGTAGGTACGTTTTAAAATGTTTTACACGGAATTAAATTTGATGACACTTTTATAATTTACTGAGATAGTGTTTAATATTTATATTTTATTCAGCCCAAGGTTATACAAAAATTTTATTTTCTAAAATTAGATCAAAGGAAAAACAATGTATATCCTCCTCCAATTATTGCGATTAAAAACTTTTTTAATTTTAGTTTGAGAAACATATTGATATAACTTAGTATCCTACTCGAAATATTGATTTTAAAACAAAACTTTTGTTAAACTTCCGTTTATAAATAATTGACATTGTAGTATTAGGGGAGTCAGAAGAAGACTTGGGAACCATAACAAATGGCATAAACGAAGTCCTGGAGAAAGAGTTCAATGTGAGGATTAATAAAGGGAAAACCAATGTAATGAAATAACAAATTGTGTTAAATTGAGAAGGGATATTTTGAAGGAAGTTAAGGAATTCTATTACTTGAGCAGCGTCATAAATAGGGATGGTAGAAGTATAATAGACTTAAAGAGTAGGATAGCACAGGAAAGGAAGGCTCTCGCGAAAAAGACGAATATAATTACGGGTATTATAAGTGTGAATATTAGGAAATCGTTGCTAAAAACGTTCGTATGAAGGGTGTCGTTATATGGGTGCGAAACTTGGACGATACGAGTTGCGGGAAAGGAAAAGAATAGAAGTCTTTTGAAATGTGGTGCTGTAGGAGAATGCTGAAAATCATATGGGTGGTTAAAATCATTAACGAGGAAGTTATAAAGAGAATAAGGGATGAGCGAACAATATGGACGACGTTGATCAAGAGAAGGGATATATATTGTAGCGGATCCGTCGTTCCATCGTATTCGAGGATTTCTTAATTCCTTTAGTGCGCCAGGTATTTTTCATAAAAATACCAAACATTGTTTTTAATAGTTTTAATTTCTATCAGAGCATGAAAAAAAAATTATATCTGCAGGGCGTGGTCATTCTCTCCACACAACCTGCTTCTCCAATCACCCCATGACGTCTCGCCAGACCACATTGTTGGCCCGGATTGCGTCAGCTCCTCAACAATTGCAACTCGCAAGCTGGCCTGCATTGTTCAATGTAACTTTTCATGTTACAATATAGACACGAGGGTATTGTAAAATTAGCATTAGAGTGGAAAGTGTGGGATAAGAACAGAAGACGGAGACAAAGGATGGAAACGCTAAGCAGATTTGGGGGGTTGAAAAGGCTTGCGCAAGATAGGTTAGCATGGAGTGTTGCATCAGACCAGCCTCAGGAAAGAATCCCGCAACAACAAAGGAATAGAGTTTCACTGCTCCTTTCAATAATATCATTAAAATAAAATTTATATGAAATTATCCACTCAGTGTCATATATTTCACTGTATATCGTAACAACAGATTCTTATGGATCCCTTATTAACTTACTAAATTACTTACAACTGACGACAGAGATAATGAGTACTGCTTATCACTGAAAAAACAACTCACTTTCCGATATTCTTTTTCCAAAGATTCTTTTTTTTGGGGGGGTAACAGGCTACATGAGGGTGATCCTGAAACAGGCAACTCCCCTTTAATAGCATAGGAAGGGAATTGATAAGGGGGGATTCTTTCTCATCCAGCCGCAGATAATGTCTCAACTTTCACACTTTACATGTATATAATGTAACTAATGCCAGCTTTTTTTAAATAACAAAAACTGAACTTAATAAACTTGACAGATCAATAAAAAATATTGTTGTTGTAGTGGTGGTATTCGGTCGTAAGACTGGCTACCATCCTCCCTAAACTGCTTAGCACATTCCATCCTCGGCGTCCCTCTTCTGTTGTTACCCCGCACACACTTCCCTATAATAATTTTACAAGACCTTCATGTGTCTAAACTTGGCCAATTAATCTATCCCTTCCCTTGGGTCAAAGTCCTCTCTCGTTCTGCTTATAACTTCCTGTTCGTGGAATAACAATAAAATACTTAACTTGATAAATCATTTCCCTTGAGTCGAAGTCACTTGCTTCAGTCCCTGTTATTTCATATTTACGACTTTCGAGGAAGTTGAGCCAGTGTAAATATAAACTGGTCTTTCGAGCTGGATGTTGTGGAGCACCTGGAGGAGGAGGAGGAGGTAAAGTTTTGGGTCTGAGAGGTTTGCATCAGGTAGACCTGGCGCCAGCTCTTAATTGGGTCTCGTGTCTTCGCTCAGGAACGTCACCAAGAGGCTTATCAAAAAAATGCGCGTTTCGTGCACTTAAGTTATAGCCATAATCGAGTTAAATAATTATAATAATCAGGTGAAACCTACAACCATGCTGCTGTACTCCTACATGTAGAATAAATTTATTTTCATAGCTCTTCATTAGAAGAAAATTTCAAGGGCGAGGAAAGAGTAAACCGTTTCTCTTCTTTCTTATAATTAATGCCTTAATTTATAATATGAGTTATTTATAATACAATAACACTTTATCTGCATCAAATATTTAATTATAACTTGCAGAATAAAATCTATATAATTAAATAATATCGTCCTATAATATTTCAATGATCTAAACGGATTTAAAAATTAACATGATAAAATTTTTAATTTTGATATTTATTTATTACATTACTGCTATAAAAGTTATTGAAATAAATTAAGTAACAGTTTTACAAACGCACTTTTTATTTAGATTAAACAACATTTCGTGGTTCTTGGAGGCTGTCATGTTCGGATTTTCAAACACATTTCGCATATTTTCATCAAAATTTAACACCTGAAGATGTTCAATGTAAACGAAAACTGTGTCTATTAAACTGGCCGTTATCTTATTTCATGTATCTATTTTAATATCAGACGTTAATTGATTTAGTATTATGAAACCTATTGGAAAGACTAAAGTATGTTAATTAAAATAGAAGTCATTTTTATTTTTATGATAGTTATTAACGTCTGTAATATTAAATTAATGTTTAGTTGAGGTAAGAAGCAGACAAAAAATTAAGTTAAACACAACAAACTATAGTTTAGAAACAACTACATGTTTCAGTCCTGATCTTGACCCTCTTCAGGTTGAACTAAATGACAATACACTAATCTATTACGTTACAAAGATTTTAAAGAAAGAGCCAATGACATAAAATTTTTAAGAAGCATAGATAACAAGTATACATTTGATATATTATATTTAATAATTTAAGACATTTTACATACTAAGAAAATCCTTATTCTCTTACATTCAGTGTTCTTTATTTTTTTCAAGTCTGTTTATTAGAATAAGTTTTATTGTTGAAGAATTATATATATTATTTTGTTAATGCAATGTTTTCAAAAAATATTTTTTTTGTCGTAGAGCTGATTTGGAATTGAAATTTATTTATGAATACAATTATTGAATTTATGTCACGTAGTGTGTGTTACTGCTGTAAAGCAAAAGAAAATGGAGAAAATAATACATAACAAAAGGAAGTAATAATGGATATTAAGAATAAATTAATGAAATACTTAACAAAATGTAAAAATGAACAAATTGAAAAAGTTCAGTAGAATAAATTATCAATTGTAAACTCCAATCACAAGAAAATAATTGCTACAGAATCATCCAATATACAATATAACTTGGATAAGAACTCATTTTTAAACCACTAGGTGAATGAAGTGTAACAAAAATGTGGAATCACTGCAACCTGAAAACTACTCAATTGGCTTACTTTTATCATTTAATTCTTTAATGAAACTCAAACTTGAACCCCTAAAAGAAGGTTAAGATGAGAAAAAATTGTAACACTATCTGACTCTTAATGTACTGGGAATATTAAATCTGAAATAATGTAAATATGCAATTAGCTGAGGCACAAATGTATTCAGAAACTGTAAAGATTATTTTTAACAATCTGTAAGTAAAATTACAGAAAGCTAATTTCATGGAGAAATAACATTTATGGAATGAAATTATTGTCAAAGAAATTAATTACTTTGTTAAAAATGAACTTTCATGTGATATATGGGAAAGTAAGTGGGATTGGGTTTTAGAAAGAAGGGGATGGGCTACGGAACAAAAAGAGTTAACGAGTGAACATGATACAGGGAAGAATAAAGTTAGTGGGATGTATATACAGAGAAACTAACGTAGTACAGCAAACCACGAAGACAGAAAAATCAGTATTAGCGTGACATAGAATCCACATGTTTGTAAAAATGCAAATTGATCGAAGATGCTAGAAGATCCAAGTGTCTGCCCTTGAAGATGTTGGCACAGAACATGACAAGATAGAGAACCACGTTAAACCAGCCATAAGACAAACCAATACACTTGATGCAAAGTGAAACTCCGATTTTACATTATTTTTCGGCAGCTTTTAACTTTACTGAATTTGGAGCCTATGCCCCATAGAAAATATGTCCTGCCGTTATTACATTTAATTCGAACGCTTGTTATGAATATCCCCTTTGCGTTTTATTTTGTATGTAAATCCATCTACTTTACCAAGGAATTGAGATCACTGTACACTATGTAATCACATTCTGGATCATGTTATATTTATAATAGACCTATTCAATACGCGGAAGTACATTAGAAATTTTTTGCAAATCACCAAATGTTCGATTTAGGAAGTATCACTCAACCATCCAACAGTGTCACCGAGTAGTTAATATTATTTCCATGGCTCTTGAAAACAAGGCGTTCTGTCCGACAGATGTACAACATGTCTTTGACAAGGTTTGGCATGATGGCCTCTTATCCAAGATCAACTCATCTCTTCTAAGTATGCTTAGTGGCGGAGTTGGAGGGGATCACATAAAAATATCCAGGAAACAGCCGAGATTTGGCTCTAAACCGGTGTAATGCGAGTTACTGAGTTCAATTCTGACATAAAAATGCAATTAAAGTTATAGTTCATCCCCTAAGATGAGTGGAAGTGGGTAAAACGAACTTCCACATACTGTTTTTAACGAATGAAATAATTTAAGCTAAATTTTTAACACGTTTATTAGCGACACGGCTTCTTGGCGACCCGTAAATCAACACTGTTTAGGTAAGACTCAGCTACCTCCGTCAGTGCGAGGTGGAGGCGGCGAAAATTTTTTAAAAATCTATGAAAGCTGTTATTTCCTTCTAGTATACATTTTTCTCGGTAAATTAATTTGATAGAGTTTTCGCTTAATTTGTTTGTCTGTTATTTCAACCCCATTCAGCTTGAAAGTTGAGTATTCATAGGAGTGGCGGTGTAGAGGGGGACGACATATTAAAATTAAAATATAACAGTCGAGTTTGGTATCGAAATCTGTGCTATGCGACTCTCTCAGTTTGAATCTGACATTTAGTATGCGATTTAAGTTGTAGTTCATCCTCTAGCAAGATGTGGGACGGGGTAAAACAAATTTCTGTGTAAGTTTAATTTTAGTGATTATCAGGGGGAGGGGAATTAAGATTTCTTAAAATTGTAGCACTTAAAATGAAATTAGTTTATATGTATAATCCAGTTTGAAGACTTGATGGGTAAATTAATACCACATGCTCCCACCTTCCTTGGTGTTTTGCATACTTAGCCTCCTTCCTCTGTTCTTACCCTTCACAATTCCCTCTTACGTTAATTTTACAAACCCCCCATGTCTCAAAACGTTGCCCACTAATCTATCGTTTCTCTTGGTGAAATTCCTCTCCCCCTATTCTGGTCTGAAATTTCTCGTTACTGATTCTGTCAGACAATTTGATTTTCAGCATTCGCCTATAGGACCACATTTCAAAGACTTCTATTCTTTTCGTTTCTACATCTCATCTCGTCCACGTTCCACATCCATATAACGCCACACTTCTTACAATCATTTTTTAGCAATGATATCCTAATATTCCCATTTTTATTAGCCGTAAGTAAATTGCTCTCTCTTTTGCGAAAGCCTTCCTTGCTTGCGATATCCTACTCTTTAAGTCTACTATACTTCTACCATCTCTAGTTATTATGCTTCCCAGGTAGCAGAATTCTCTTTCAAAATGCCCCTTCTTAATCTAACACCCTTTGTTAATGCACAGTTTCCCATTCTACACTCCATTACGTAGATTTTCTCTCTATTAATCATCTTGTTGAACTCTTTCTCCAGGACTGCGTTCATGCCATTTATTATAATTTCCAACTCTCATTCTGACTCCTATAATACTACAATATCGTCGGAAAAGCGTAAGATTTTTTTTTCTTCTCCTTGTAGTGTGACTCCATTTCCATATTCCGTTTTACCTTTCTTCATGACCTGTTCTGCGTTATACATTCTTCTGGTGAAGATGGTTGCAATGACAGCTGCCGAAACGTCGTAGAATTTGTGTGTTTTCACCCGGTTGGAAGCCCGAGATGACCTTGTAAATGTACCGGATAATATAAATGAATACCCGGGAACGCCGGGTACCCGGCTAGTATTTCGTAAAATTCGATTTAGTAATTTTGTTTCGAACAGTAAGAGAGACAGGATGAGTCCTCGTGAGAGAATGTCTACTGGAAATGAAATATTTCCTTCAGGAATTTCTACCCTGGTACGATACTAAATTAAATGATTGTAGCAGTAGTAGTAATTGTTGTTTAGACTGTACCCTGCTGTAAATCTGCCGTCGACAAAGGGCGCCGTCTACCTGGTGCGCCTTATTCTCCCTCAAGCGTCACCACTGGGAGCGTGTGTCGCACATCCGGTGAAAGTCTCCGGGACCTGATTTACGACCGACCGAGGGATTAACCCTCTCCCAGAGAACGGTACCCCCTTTCGAGTAACTGGAGTCTTTTCCGCTTGAAGGATTAGGCTGTTGCCCCATCGAAAGCCAATGGACCGTGGAGCACGGGGCTATTAGCCTTGATGATGTCCGGTATAACAGTAAGCGAAACGTCAACACGGAAACCCAGTGAAAGTCTCGGCGAGTCAGGTGTACAGGATTCCATCAACTGCTTTTACAATATAACAAATCCTCAAAGGGTTCAATTTAACGTCTGTTGTAAACAATTAAACAATTGACCACCGTTCACAGACCTTTATAATAAAATTTACTTTTAACGACGTCATTAAAAGTAAATTTTATTATAAAGGTCATCAATTAATTAATAGGACATAAATAAATATTCGTATCAAAACGAACAAGCAACTTTTATTATATTTTTACAAAATGGTTAAACCGTTTTATAATGCATGAAGAAAACACAAGCACTCTATATCTCAGGCCTAATGGGTATAATAGTTTTTCCTTGGTATTGCTGTACCGGTTGTAGCTGGTTCTGTTGCACCAGTAGTAAGATGGACTTGAAAGAGGAGAGGATCTGGTGCTTTGGTTCGCATCTCGGGCAATACAAGTGGGGCCTGGTCCTGACGTGACGTCACTGGTCGTCAACCACGGGCGAGTTTGATATCTCTCGTTTCAACGTACAAAGTACATGTAATATTTGAAATGAATATAACTAATAACAATAAAAACAACAATTTCGATTGACTTATATGAATATAACACTGATTAAAATTATTTAAGTAAAATTATTCAATTAACTAATTGAATAGATTGTTTATATATATAAATATATATACATTGTAATATACTTTTTTGGGTATAAAACATTAATTAATTAATAGAACAAATTATGATCAATTTTAAAATTTTTCATTTATTAATTTAAAGTGAATACACGGGCTTAATCTCAGGGGATTTTGGGTCTCTCAAGAGATGGAGTATGCAGTAGCTGAAAAATAGAAAGAAAAATCATTAGATATTATTTATCCAGAGCAATGAGCAAGTTTCACAATTTTTTTTCTAACTTACCCACAATTACTGGGCCAACAAACATCCACCTCTCGAATGTTTGCGAGTCTCTCTGGCGCCTTGCAGGATTTTATCACGTCTGGACACGTCTGCTCTCGTCCGTCCTCTCCTCCACTCGTCTCAATTCTGCATATCTGCTCGGACCACGTCCGTCCTCTCCTCCACTCGTCTCAATTCCCCGTATCTGCGTCCTTCCACTCGTCCCAATTCTCCATACGTCCGTCCTCTCCTCCACTCGTCTCGCTTCTCGCCCTGAGCCACCCATCGGCTTCCCTTTTAAATCTTCCGACGGGAATTCCCCTATTTCACAAAATTTCGGGGTTCCCCGCCCTCATTTTTTACACTCGTTCGGCGGGACTCTCCCGCGGGGAATCACCATCTTTCAGCCGACTAGCCATTGTTGTTGGCCGAACTGCGCCTCATAACGCCACATCACAAAATCCGCCTTTTTTTATCACAACATGTATACAGACAATAAATCACCGTCTATGTGATACGTTCCCTTGGATGTCTCACACACATCCAGCTCCAAGCAAAACAATACAGACTTCAATAATACGTTCAGTTCAAAGAAAATATAACTTCAATTGTTTTTCTTTACTGTTTATTCATTGTAATTTTCACTATTTGTGACAAGTATTAATTTCCTTTGTGGTCAACAATTTAACATCAAACGTATATTAACGTTACACTTTTAATTTAATTTAAATCACGCAAAAAAAACAATAAATGTAAATGACATATTCGCAAACCCAAAGATATTTCTGTTTACAACCAGGGATGTGCTAATATACCAGAGACGTTGCTTACGCGCGAATTATTACTATATTTGATAAGAAAAGAAATGCGCGGTAACGTGTACATATGTCACGTTACATTACTAATATAATAAATTGTCAAAGGTTACTAACTAAAACTTGTATAAAGAAGCATTTGCTCATACACGCACGTATACATAAAAAAATTAAGCGCTTTTATCTAAGAGATAATTTTATTATTAGTTGGTTTAATGTTCCTATTCCCATAATTGCCTTGGAATTTAACCTTTCTTTGGAGTTCCAAATCAGTTGAATGTGATGCTTACCTTTTTGTGCATCTAAGATAAGAATAAAAGTGTTGTGTGTCTTTCATGGCCCCACTCAACACCGTGCCAATACATACCAATTTCGCAGATATGTGTATCCACGTACGTAGAACCCAACTCAGCTTCTAATATCCGACAATTACGTCGGAAGCGCTATTTTCCTGTTCCTCTTTGATCCTATTGAGAGGAGGGTAAATTAGGAACGTACCCGAATAGGCTACGAGTAAGATGGAGGATAAATTAATAATACCAGCATCAGCATTAAATTGAATCGTATTCCGCAAGTCCAAGCTTCAAGGAACTGGATTTGAGTTGAGAGCAGGTGCATGAATTATGCAAATGACCGCAAAGCGTATCGAAACGCATCTCTCGGCGCGGTTAAATTTCAATTACTTATTAGTTTTAATACATACATAGACTATAAACACAGCTACCAGGACTTTTGATAGTTCTTAATTTGATTATATCAATTTATTACAACGCCATTGGCACTTATTATATTTAGACCTAGCATGGTGCCCGGCGTTTCTGGGGTTGTTGTTATGGTATTCAGTCCTAAGACTGGTCTGATGCAACCCTCAAGCGCAAGCCTTTTCATTTCCTTATAACTAGCACACACAACATCCTCCCTAATCTGCATAGCGTATACCATCCTTTGCCTCCCCTTCTGTTCTCACCCCACACACTTCCTTCTAATGCTCCTTTTACAAGACCCCCGTGTCTTAAAACGTGGCCTATTAATCTATCCCTTCTCTTACTCAACGTCCTCCATATTGTTCGCTTTTCCCCTATTCTGTTTAGAACTTCCGCGTTTGTGATTCTATCTACCCATCTGATTTTCAGCATTCTCCTATAGCACCACATTTCAAAGGCTTCTATTATTTTCCTGCCTGCAAATCATATCGTCCAGGTTTTGCATCCATATAACGCCACGCTTTTGGGGGTGGGGAAGGAGGCCGGCAATCACTTTGATAGTGTTCCCCCGACAGAATATATTGAACCTCTTTCAGCATGGGAATATTCGTAGCGAAGAGAAAACAATCGAGATTAGTGTCAAAACCTGTGGTAATGTGAGTCACTGAGTCTGAAACTGACGTCCAACGTGCAATTTAACCTGTATATTTCAGTCCTGGAGGGTCGTTGGACGAAGAAGGAGGCGGTCACTGAAGAGAAAAATTTGAACGATAACACGAAATCATCCAAGTGTCGCATTATTTATATTCTGGCGATATTATAAATAAATACCCCAGAAGCAAGTTAAAACGGAATACGGAAAAGGAATCATACTGCAAGGGAGAAGAAATAAAAACCTTACGCTTTGCCGACGAGATTGTAGTATTAGGAGAATCAGAAGAAAACTTGGAAACCATAATAAATGGCATGAACGTAGTCCTGGAGAAAGATTCAATATGTGGATTAATAGAGGGTAATGGATTGTAGTTTGGTAAACAGTGGAATAACAAAGGGTGTTAGATTGGGATGGAATATTTTGACGGAAGTTAAAGAATTCTGCTACTTGGGAAGCGTAATAACTAGGGATGGTAGAAGCATAGTAGACATAAAGAGTAGGATAGCACAGGCAAGGAAGGCTTTCGCGAAAAAGACGAATTTACTTGCGGGTAATATAAGTGTGAATATTAGGAAATCATTGCTAAAAATGTTTTTATGGAGCGTGGCGTTATATGGGTGCTAATCGTGGACGATAGGAGTTGGGGAAAGGAAAAGAATAGAAGCCTTTGAAATGTGGTGCTATAGGCGAATGCTGAAAATCAGATTGGTGTATAGAATCGGAAACGAGGAAGTTCTAAACAGAATAGGGGAAAAGCGAAGAATATGGAGAATATAGATTAATAGGCCACGTTTTAAGACACGAGGGTCTTGTAAAATTACCATTAGAGGGAAGTGTGAGGGGTAAGAACAGAAGAGGGATGCCAAGGATGAAATACGTTCCGCATATAGGGGGCGATGTGGGTTGCGTTAGTTATGAGGAAATGAAAAGTCTTGCGCAAGTTAGGTTAGAATAGAGCGTTGCATCAGACCAGCCTTAGGACTGAATACCACAACAACAAAGAACAATGTATTTATATCATAAAAATATAGCCCATTTTCGCGTTCTTAGAGGGTAGTTGCAGAGTCTTACCCCGACAGTGCTGCTTTGCGGATCTGAAAGAACATGTGTACCATATTTGATCGAAATTGTTGTACTCGTTTAGATTTGTATGTGGAACATACATACAGACAGACACCCACCCTTATACAACTTTGTTACAGAGATCAAGTTATGCAGTCTCTTTTATTATTCTGTTATTTAAAGTTAGCAGGTAATGGTATAAATGTTCCCCACCTCTGCTCTATATATACCTCTAATTCCACTCAGAGCAGGAAAGTAACAACTTTTTTTCCTCCAACTTCCTGAATGCATCTCATTAAAATTCATTTATCCTGCTTTACATGCAAGTTCAGTTTTTTCCTCATACATATTACATCCGTCCATTACTATCCTTATTAGTCACTTAGTAACTAAAATTATATTAATATTAATTTTACTCAGCGGCTCACATTACACCAGGTTAGATACTAATATCGACTGTTTTCTGGCTATTTTTATGGGTTACCCCTCCACCTTTAATAGTAACCCGATTAAACGTGGCTATTTTTTTTAGTCCGTCTTGATAAATAATGAAATGAGACAATTCCCTGATAATTATAACGTTCCTGATCCAGTGAATCCCGTTAAATATTTCGATTTTTTGTATTAATAATTTTTGGGCGTTTTTCAATCCACCAAGATCTCTGACGTACAATGAGAGACGGAGGTAAAAAGAAGGATATTCTATCCTGTTGCTCTTCTGAGAATACAGCTGAGAGATTTCTCAGGAATTTCCGGATCATTTTGTGTCTGCCCAATTTCATTCCTTTTACAATTTCGTGATGATACATGTGGTCATGAAAAGGAATCATACTACAACGAGAAGAAATAAAAACCATACGCTTTGCCGATGATATTGTATTATTAGGGGAGTCGGAAGAAGACTTGGAAACCATAATAATTGGCATGAACGTGGTCCTGGAGAAAGAGGTGAATATGAGGATTAACAGAGGGAAAACCAAGGTAATGGAGTGTAGTATGGGAAACAGTGGAGTAACAAAGGCTGTTAGATTGGAAAGGAATATTTTGAAAGAAGTTAAGGAATACTGCTACTTGGGCAGCGTAATAACTAGGGATGGTAGAAGTATAGTAGACATAAAGAGCAGGATAGCACAGGCAAGGAAGGCTTTCCCGAAATATAAGTGTGAATATTAGGAAATCGTTGCTAAATGTTCGTATGGAGCGTGGCATTAGATGGGTGCGAAACGTGGAGGATAGGAGTTGCGGAAATGTAAAGAATACAAACCTTTGAAATGTGGTGCTATAGGAGAATGCTGATGGGTGGATAGAATCACTTACAATGAAGTTCTAAACCGAATAGTGGAAGAGCGAACAATATGGAGGACGTTGGCCAAGAGAAGGGATAGATTATTAGGCCACGTTTTGAGGCCTCTTGTAAAATTATCATTAGGGAGAAGTGTGTGGGGTAAGAACAGGATGGAATACGCTGAGTATATGTGGGATGTGCTAATTATACGTATCCGAAAAGGCTTGCGCAAGATAGGATTCTCACGTAGGGTTGCACCAGACAAGTTTTAGGATTGAATACAACAACAACATGTGCTCAATTGAATTCAAAGTCTCAGGATAGTATTTGAGGACTATAATAGCTGTGCAAGGTTATAGGAATGTTATTTTGTGAAATAAATACTGTAAAAAAATTAATTAAAATCTTTATACAATCGAAAAGGTTGAAGGACGTTGATTTGGAATGCAGTACGAATTTAGATTTATTATTGAATCCATAAGTAGGAGACGTCAAATATAATATTACAAGAAATATACAAAATTTTACAATTAAGAATTTAAGGACGAAAAGAGGAAAGATAAAATTCAATCTTCAATTTCCAGTGGATGGAGGAGGCAGCAGAAGATCGTGCTTAGGTTCCCGTCGAACATGAAGAAGAAAATAAGTCAGCAGTTAAATTTTAGTAGAGAACTCTTAAGAAAAATTGGAGATCTTCAGTAGGATAAAAGCAACGAGTATTATAAATTTGTCGAGTTAGGTGCACAACAAAGTACAGAAATAATCTTTTGGAACCGGAATTTAATTTTTTGGAACACGGTAACTTCGTTGACCGTAATCAGTTATAAATTTCATGGCATCTGGACTGTAGTAGAAAAGTCTTTGGGAGGTCTTAAAAATATTATTTGCTTCGAGTATCGTTTCGAGGAAAAGTAACTGATCGATACAAACCTCCCTCTCCCCCCCCTCCACCACACACACACACACACACGCTCTCAGAGCTTATCGAGGAATTCTTAGCAACCTTGGAACGTTTTACAGCTACAAACGCACACCTGCCATTGAGCAGAGCGATAACCGTACCGTAGTCACCGGCGTCGGCTTCAAATGCCATCCCAGCCAGTACTTTCAGTAAATAAAATAAAACACGTCGCTATCTGATTCGTCCAAACGAGAGGCCATTTGCTATTTTACGAGACTTTGTTTTCAAAGAATTCTGTGGTTATTTTAAAATTTCTAATATGACCTTTACGTGTATTTTGGGTTCGCTTCTTCCTTTTTTTAAATGTGGCAATATAACAATGAGTTCTTTACTCAGTTGTTGCTAAATATTTTATATAGAGATTTTCCTTTAACCGTCTTAAAATTATTTATGGGTGCAAACGATTAAAAAAAACAATCAAAGCCGTAAGGACGGAAATGGCCTCGAATAATAAAATAAAGTGACGATTTATTGCCGAGAGATTCAATACAATACTGTTGTTAATACAAACTACATTCTGTAGCTATGTCACACATATTGAAGATTAGTTTACATAGCAACATGACATAAAATTCTAGCGGAGCTGATAAGGTCATCGCGAGAAGAAGCAATTTCACGGCTGCTGAGGATGGTTTGCGAAATCTACGAAACTGGAAGAATACCAGATGATTTTAGTAGAACCAGAAGACTGGGGCTGATAGATGTGAACAGCACCAGGACATCTAATGCATGCAAAATATTAACGAAAATAATGTATGGGAGGATGGAATGACAAATAGAATGCGAGTTAGGAGAAGATCGGTTTGGTTTTAAGAGAGAAGTAATATTGACTTTGCTTCTAATTTTAGAAGATAGATAAGAGAAAACAGGCCTACGTTCATGGCATTTGTAGATTTAGAAAAAAGCTGTTGATTTTGAAGAGGACAGAAATAAAATATCTTGAAGGAAGGCTTACCAAAACCTATACAGAAACCAATCAGCAGAATTAGACTTGAAAAGCAAGAAAGGGAAGCAGGAACCAAGAAATGAGTAAGACAAGGATGCAATCTGTCGCACATGCTATTTAATTTATGCATAGAACAGGCAATGAAGAATATTAAAACGGAATCTTGAAAAGGAATCATACTGCAAGGAGAAGAAATAAAAACCCAAATCCCTACGGTTTGTCCATGATATTGTAGTAATAAGGGAACAGAGAAAGACTTAGAAATTATAATAAATGGCATGAACGTGGTCGTGGAGAAAGTTCAGTATGAGGGTTAATAGAGGGAAACCCAAGGTAATAGATTGGAAACAGTATAATAACAAAGGGTGTTAGATTGGGAAGGGATATTTTGAAGGAGGTTAAGGAATCTGCTACTTGGAAATCGCAATAACTAGAGTAGGATAGCACAGGCAAGGAAGGCTTTCACGAAAAAGAGGAATTTACTTACGGGTAATATAAGTGTGAATATTAGGTAATCATTGCTAAAAATGTTCGAATGGAGTGTGGCGTTATATGGCTGCGAAACGTGCAAGATAGGAGTTGAATAGAAGCCTTTGAAATGTGGTGCTACAGGAGAATGGGTGGATAGGGTAACTAAAGAGGAATTTATAAGGATAATAAGAGAAGAGAGAACAATTTAGTAGACGTTGACCAAGAGAAGGGATAAATTAATAGGCCATGTTTTGAGACATGAGGGGTTTTGTAAAATTATCATTAGAAGGAAGTGTGTGGGGTGAGAACAGAAGAGGGAGCCGAAGGATGAAATACGCTAAGCATATTATGGAGGATCTGGTAGCTATGGGGAGATGAAAAGACTTGCTCAAGATTAGCTAGCATGGAGTGTTGCATTGGACCAGTCTTAGGAATTAATATCACAACAACATATATGAAGTCTTTATCTAAATTATGCATTGAGAAATAGGGTGATTATAACGCCAGTGGTCGAAAGCTTAGGAAAGTAAGCTCAAATGGAAAAAAAAGTTTAAATGAAGAGTGTACTAATCAATATTATATACTATATTTTGGTTTTCAGTGAGTAATAAAAATTATTATAACCATATGAATAGATAAAGTAACGAGGAAGGTCTAAACAGAATAGGGGAAAAGCGAACAATATGGAGGAAGACGTTCAGGATAAACATTACGTAAAATTAAACAGGGCGTTTAATGGATTTATATTTCATTGACGGGCTACCCCGATAGTTATTCACTCGTTGTGGTCTCTCCCCTTTAATAGACAGAGAAAGGGGAGGCGGACAAGAAGAAGCCACCCCACGGTTGCAGGCCAATGACCCTATCCTATGAGACGCAGGGAAATCCTCATGAGAGATGTCGGGCTCACAGTACTTGTCCTACGTCCATCCAATAGCTGGACATTGCGGTTTTCCAGAGACGAACCAGCATTCCTTTCTCCATTCCTCAACCAATGTGAACAGCGTGGACACGTCTTACCGTATGCGAAACGTCTTCAACCCCAGGACATACACATCTCAAAACGGATCAAAGTGTCGCGGATATGTGAAACTTAATTTAATTGCTGGTTGAGAACCAGAGCAATGGAACTCTCACAGAAGTAAAATTTCCTCTTCATTCCTTATCTAGCCATATCCCGTTTCCTCTCCTTATCTTCAGATGACGTACTTAATAGATAACACGTATTCAAAGCATTAATGTAAAAAAATGCACAGCGGTTTCCTTTACCCTTGAAGCTCCAGCGGCCATTTAAATATTAATAACGTTAGTAAATATTATATTTATTATTACTATACACAAAACGTAATTCAGTAAGAATTGCAGATGGAACGAAGCCGTCGTCTGGAGACAGATAAAATTCGTTTTTTCTATAAATATAATAATAGTTTCTATTTGTTTAATTTATTATAATTCTTTCAGCTCACGTTTATCATTAGATAACTAAACCCATGAAAAAATTTTAATCCTGAATAATTTATTCGAAGAGAAGTAATAATGAGCTTTTAACTACAGTCATAATCTTAGTTTTAAATAATAACTGGAAACCTAAATCTGAAATTCACAATATATTAACGAGTACAACATTACAAAATTAAATTTAATGAGAAAATTAAGTTAGTGGGAATGCTCAATTGAAGTAATTTCAGAAGAAAGACAAGAATGGAAAAATGTCAACCGGACCAGGCAATCGAACCCAGGACCTAGCGATAAGGAGAAAAATTTACAACCTCTGTGTATGAATCTTTCAAATTGTCTGCTTTATAGGACAATATTTCCTCATTTTTTTACGTCCCAAGAGGACTACTTCTGAATATGTTGTTGTTGTGGTATTAAGTCCTAAGACTGGACTGATGCTAACCTATATTGCCTGTGCAAGCCTTTTCATTCCTACAAAGCTACCACTTCCCTAATCAGGTTAGCGTTTTCCATCCTCTGCCTCCGTCTTCTGTTCTTACCTCACACACTTCCCTCTATTGCTAATTTTCCAAGAAGACCCTCTTTGAATTGTTCACGTTGCTCACCGATTTTTGGAGTTTGGATGTGATTGGTATTTGACCTGAGCTTGAAGTTTACAGGGTGTATGGATCTCGCATCAGTTCCTGGCAACGAATTGGACTCAGTGGTATAACAACCGCCCGGTACGCGGATAGTCCTGGGTTCTGGTCTTCTAAATCCTCTTTCATTCCATTTAGCCTGAGCTTCAATTGAAGCATTTATTTTCTAAGTATTTTACCAGACTGATAATTAAAGCCTCTATGAACTCTCTTTCGTCCTAGTTATTGACGATGAATTTTCGTCCTCACTTATAAATTATTCTGGATCTGAGCCGATCAAGTTTTTAGGTAGCATATTCGGCTTGTCTTTTTTCTACGACATCCCATATGTTGGAATTGCTCATGTTTTATCGTCGAGGTTAGCCACAGTAGAACTGTGAAAAAAAAAGATTTGATGGTTACGAGACGACGTTCAAAGTCCCAGGTAAGACGACAGACCCAGCCAGAGTCCAAAGTAGAAGGTTATTTACGTAGGATGACACGATGGGAGATGTTGTCCTCGTCGTGCAGTTGAAAAGTAACGTTACCCATAGGAGCAGAACAACACGGTTATGTAAACAACTCGATTCCGTGTTGGGAAAATTCATTATTAAACAAATCTTTTGCAAGTTTAATTAAAGAACAACAACGGTATAACCGAGGAAGTTGGTAAACACAGTCCGAAATAGGCGAATTTGGCTAAGATAATCTTTAATGAGAATATTTTCAGGTTGAAATCACAACTAAATTAGCAATAAATTTAAAGTTATATAAATAAATCGCGATTAAAATAAAAAATTTAGCTGTCCATTTTAAAACATTTACATGGAGAAGACTCGGAAGAGTTTTCCCGAGATCATTAAAGTGGAACTTCATTGGCTCTGCAGCCCATTGAGGGCTTTGGCCTGCCGGGTCGACTGCGGACTGTCATATTTCATGACATATTCCTAATTTGGAGCGCCACGTGGTCAGCATATCGATTCTCCAGCAGTCTTAATCCCAGCCTCCGTATTCAAGACGACACAAACATCCAAGCTCGTGCAGGGACTTTTGTGTTGATAGACAGGAGGACGGCAAAGTAAACCTGCACCACTATTAAAATAAAAACATTATATCTCTGGCGAACAATTTATACAATATTCTGATGTTACGACGTTAATGTCCATTAAAAAAATAAATTATAAATGAATAATTGAAATAAATTGATACTTCAATTCACACACAGAGAGAAAAAGAGAGAGAGAAAGACAGAGAGAGACACACGTACACACACACACAAAGAGAGAGAGAGAGAGAGAGAAGAAAGAAGAGAAGAGAAGAGAGAGAACATAGAACAGTGAAGAGAGGGGAGCGCGGAAATTGCTACAACTGAAGCTAAGGCAAAGGCCATGAAAGTTAATTTAGAAGATAACAATTATTTAGGGGTAATATAAATGTGAATCTTGGGAAATTATTGCTAACAAATGTTCTTATGGAGTGTGGAGTTATATGGGTGTGAAACGTGGACTGTAGGAATTACGGAAGGGAAAAGAACAGAAGCTTATGAAACGTGGTGGTATGCGAGAATGCTGAAAATCAGATGGGTGGATAGAGTAAATAATGAGGAAGTTCTAAGGAGAATAGGGGAAGAGCGAAGAATATGAAGGACGTTGACCAAGAGAAGATAATAGGTTAATAGTCCACGTTTAGAGACACGAGGATCTTGTAAAATTAGCATTAGAGGGAAGTGTGTGTGGGGTAAGTGCAGAAGTGGGAGGCTAAGGACTGAATACGCTAAGAAAATTAGTGAGGACGTGGGATGAGGTATTTTTGCGGAAATGAAAGGGCTTGCGCAAGATCGGTTAGCATTGCGGGATTACATCAGACGAGTCTTATGACGGAATACCAAAACAACAACAATAATTTAGAAATATTGACCGGACCAGGGAAGTGTACCTGGAACAACCCGCTTACCGGGCGGTTGCTCTGGGATTAAAATAGCTTGAGGCTAAATAATGAAAAAAGTATATATTACCCTACAATTAACAAGGTTTTAATGATGTTTTAAGATAGTTAAGTATTGAGAGCGGATGCAAAGAGAAGGCAGTTACGTATTTTGGAAACTGTGGGGTGGAATAAATTTTTAAAATTTAAGTTAAACGGCTATGGAACTGTTTAGTGAAATAATTTCGGTAAGAGTAATTGAAAGTCATGTGTAATAATAATAAAATACTACGTAGCGGACGGCGCAATTAATCTCAAAACGTGCTTGGGTAATTGTGGTCAATGGAGGTATTGAGGAGAAGTTGCACATTTTTTTATTTGGCCCGACTTTACTCGTACGTCGTTTTTAATTAATGGAGCTATTATTCGTGTAATAAATTACCACTGAATGCCTGTTATGGGTTCTCCTTTCCCCGTAGCCAAAAGTCATAAATAACGCCCAGCTCGAAAATCCGGTAACACAGCTTTTTGATTTCATCACTCAGTCGTACGAAGTTGAATATTACCCATTGACAGTAGTTGGCTACTGGCTGGCTGAGTCTTCCTCGTAAATCATCACACTGACTCACAAGTACATCTTCATTTGTGAGCTTTGCCTCCGTGACCTTTCCCCTACCCAATCTAGTTTTGTCAGGAGATCCTGACGTACCTTGATGTGGATTCCTAATTTCTGCATTCCATGAACTGTGGGTTAGGTTTCACGTGCTAATTGAAAGACACGTCTGCCTCGACCTTTCCAACCGTAGACTCAGACTCTATCCGATAATTGTTAATTGATGCGAAAAAGGTCGAGTAGAGGAATGTCAAGAGAGGATTTCTCGAATAACTTTCTGGGAAAGCTGATTCAGCAGATACGAAGAAAGGGTGTTACTGAGAAAAGGTCACACAGTTGAAACCACGTTTTGTGGCGGATTTTTCAGTCCACTGCAGTTCTTGAAGGACCTCACTTCCAGTTTGAGCTTAGGACCAAATTGTACGCTGACGTACAGGTTGTTGTTGTAGTAGTTTTTTAAATCAATAAACTTTAAGGCTTACTGGATAATTTTTTTGTTTATTCACTCACCAGACAAACTGGAAATGGACTGTGGAGAATGAAGAGAATCTTCATGAGCATACCTCTCCGCCATTATAAATAGGTAACTGTTGGTCTATTAATGTTGTTGTTGTGGTATTCAGTCTTAAGACTGGTCTGATGGAATCCTTCATGCTAACCTATCTATCGCAAGCCTTTTCACCACTCATAACTAGCACAACCCACATCCTCCATAATCTGTTTAGCGTATCCTATCCTTGGCCTCCCTCTGGATGTTTGTAGGCCCAGTAATTGGGGGTAAGTTATTAAAAAGCTGTGAAACTTGCTCATTGTGCTGGTTGAATAATATTTAATGATTTTTTTCTATTTTCAGTAACTGCATACTCCATCTCTCGAGAGACCCAAAATCCCCTGAGATTAAGCCCGTGTAATCACTTTTAATTAATAAATGTAAAATTTTCAAATTGATTATAATTTGTTGAATTGATTAATTAATGTTTTATACCCTGAAAAAGTTATTACCATATATATATATATCGTTTTTTATTTTATATGGCACACAGTGCCTCGTCATGTAGATACGTCTGTAGTAATATCATCCTGTTCAATCTTCGTGACACGACTGCAATGTTATTTGCGCGGGAATCGGCAGTGCCAACCTACCCGATACGAGATATCTGGATAATCTCGTACATATAGACAACTAGCTGATGTGGCGGGAGGAGGCTTAAGGAGCCGTAGGTAGAAGAAGAAGGAGCTGGCGTGACTGGCTATTTATTTATTTATTTGAGCATCTCACCGTATTGTAATACTCAATATTACCATGGTCAGCGAGCTATTACAGCGGTATCGATAATAATATCTTTGTCTACCCGTGGTTAAATCAGTCTCGGGAGAACCACTGTTAAAAGTTACTCGAGGTAACAGTCACCCGAAGCCAAATTATCCACACGTGTAACAAGGTTGACCTATTTAAAATCTTGACTTATGAGGTTCTCAAATATGGAAGAAACGCCATCATTGTATAAAATAAATGCTAATTAATTTTTTTGCTATCAAATTGGCTGCATTTTTAATTTATTTGTACGAATTGTCAGATTATCGATTTAATGCGAAAAAGAGTAACATGAATGCAACGGCGGCGGCGACGACGACGATAGCTAGAAATAATTAATAGGTATCATTACTTAAATAAAATGTTTGGTCATATTTAAGATACATAATCACCTCGCTTGACAGGCTACGTGAGGGCATAATCTATACTGTTCTATATGCTTGTATTGTGGGACGTCTCTTGGCTTGAAAGTGGGGAGGAAGAGAACTTAAAACATCGACAGGTCGACAGAAAACTAATCTGGGGTGATCACCAGAATACGATAAGCGCATAAAACCCGTGGCGGGTTGGGGGGCTAACTTCCTCCTATTCTGCCATCCAAATAAGAAAGGCATTAAGTCTAAAAAAAAGCTTTTGAGAAATCACGGGATAAAGTTTTTTTGAGCTTCAACATTCACATATCTCTTTAAAATTGTTTCATCCGCAGTACCAAGGAATGTGAATTTGTCTTTATAAATTAATTATAATACTTTTATCGGTGAAATATTTTCAGAAGTCGAAAATTTTTACTTACTGCCTTTCTGCTTTGGACGGTAGTATTGGATTCCGCCCCCGCCCTCGCCCCTCCCGTTGGTCCCCGACTATGTATTTCAAATTAAGCCTCCTACAGCTTAGACGACTCTGGTCAGTTTTGATGGGTGTATGATACGGGCTCGCAGACGTCGGGCATACGGTAAGAGTTGTTGTTCACTGTTACCATTGGATTAGTTGGCCAGCTGTCGCCCAAATCTGTTAGAGGCGTGGAGTCGAGTTTGTTGCGTCCCTACAACAATTACTGTCTTCCTTTAACAGAAGGGCTTGGGAGTAGTACTACATGCTCGACCTACCTGATGCTGGTTTCTCTAGGGTTTTCCCTGCATCACGTTTTGATGAATCATCAGTTAGGATCCTTATACTATCAGAATTACAGAACATACATTAATTATTCTGAGGACAAAAAAGGGCGAAGAAGACGCCTTAGAATAATAAGGAAGCAGGAAGAAGAGCCAAGCATGGTCCTGAAGAAATGCTAACGCGGTTCCGGGGCTGAATTTTTTAAGTAGACCGGAAAGGGTTTGGGTTTTAATGGGTGAAAGCCCCACACCTCTGACAGATGCGGACCTCTGTCAGTGTGCGTCAGGCATTTCCCAATTTCCCTCGTTAAAGTGGATAACCCTCAAGTATCCATCCAGTCATTCGAAAATATATTGATAAAAATATGCAGTCAATGTATTTTATATGGAATCACAAACGAGGAAGTTCTAAACAGAATAGGGGAAAAGCGAACAATATGGAGGACGTTGACTAAGACAAGGGATAGATTAATAGGCCACGTTTTAAGACACGAGGGTCTTGTAAAATTAGCATTAGAGGGAAGTGTGTGGGGTAAGAAACGAACAGGGAGGCCAAGGATGGAATACGCTAAGCAGATGTGGGATTTGCTAGTTATAAGGACAGGAAAAGGCTTTCGCAAGATAGGTTAGCATGGAGGGTTGCATCAGACCACAACAGTAACAACCTTTCTTTTCCTCCATGGCTCTACAGCCCATTGAGGGCCTTGGCCTACCGAGTCGACTGCGGACTGTCAGCTTGCATGACACATTCCGAGTATGGAGTGACACGTGGTCAGCGTATCGATCCTCCAACAGTCTTAATCCCGGTCTTCACGACCATGACGACACAAACATCCAAGCCCAAGTAACAACCATACCAGAGGATTTATTTCGCTCAGTCATCTTTTAATTTTCACAACGACCAACCATGAAGACTGTCTACGAAGCGAGAGTTCTCTATCTTAGTTTCCTCCAAGTAAGTCTCAGTTACACGTAAATGTTACAGGATATCCCACAAGTTCAAGGAAGCCTTGAGATCTTCACCACACGTGTTGCCGTTTTCCGAGCACACGTAAGACCTTGTAGATTTGTTGCAGTGACGTTTACGAGTAGAAACGAAACCTGGCCACGGGATAAGAGACTCGCGTCCATCTGCAAGCAAGTGGGCGTAGTTCCTGGAGCGCGCCGGAACTCGGCCAGATTTATGGCAGCAATTAACAGTCCTGTAATCAGAAACTGGGCGAGCGTAGCCGTCAAGTCTTGACCCAGACCTTTTAACTAAAGCGACGTCGTTACCAATTGACTAACGGCTGTAAAGGTACGAGCAAGACGGGCGATCAGCCGAAATTTAACATCAGAGACGCCGAAAACTAGGACCGCCTAGAGGGTTACAGTGTGTGGCAGAGGTACGAGCACAAAGTTAAAGGGTCAATACCAACATTTTTCTTGCGTGCAACTTTGTCGGAGTCGGTTAGTTCTGTTTTCTGAACAGGCAAGAATAAACATTCCCGACATTTTCGTATCAATTTGGCGGTTGAAATGAAAAAAAAAATACACTTGACGAAGCCAGCTTAAACCCTCATATCCTGGACGCCGGAAAATGAGGGAAACCGGAATTCCGGAGCTGGAAGTACAGCCTGTGCTAGAGAAGTGGAGATGCAGGAAGGGAGGAGGAAGCGAAAACATTGAAAGACTGTCTCCTGCCTCCAAAAGGAAGCCCAGGAGACAAGACTAGAGCAATGGTTGACCTCCTGCGACTCCACGCAGCTTTACTGGTAGAACTTATGCAGGGAGAGCGTCTGCATAATACACAGTCTGCTCTACAGACCCCCTGCAACTTCCAACTTTGATGTATATATATTGTAACATGAAAAGTTACACGTAACAATGCAGGCCAGCTTGCGAGTTGCAATTGTTGAGGAACGACGCAGCCCGGGCCAACAATGTAGTCTGGCGAGACTTTAGAGAGTCGTCATGGGGTAGTGGAAGGAGCAGGTTGTGTCGGCGGGACGACGAGAGAATGACCACGCCCTGCAGATATAATTATTTCTCATGCTCTGAAAGGAATTAAAACTATTAAAATCATCTTTTGGTATTTTTTGTGAAAAATACCTGGCGCCCTAAAGGAATGAGAAATCCTCGAATACGGAGGAACGCGGATCCGCCACAATATATATATATATATATAAGTATTATAAAAAATGTAAAAAAATCTCAGTCTGTAAATTGTATTTAATGTAAAAGAAGGATGGAAGCAGGTATGACTTAACAGTTTTCCTCTCCCTTCATATTAGAGCGCCCGCCCTTTTTTCACTTACATATTCCGCCAGCTGTAATCTCACAGCATTTTCCCTTCATCCTCCTACTCCCATTCACCCTTCACCCTATACCTTTCTGTCTTAATTTTAGTTGATTAGTTTTATTATTGATAAAAAATAAATATTTATAAATAAAATAGAAGAAATTTGTAACACAAATCTTGTAAGATATGAAAATAAGGCATGTTATAGGTATTAAAGAAAATATTCTATTAGTGTAATAAATAATAATAATAATAATGTCGGTTAGTTACTGCGCAGCTTGAGAAAAGAAAGCCGACAAAATCGCGCCTCCCGCCTCATCGCTGCCAGCAGGAAAATAGAAATTAAAACAAAAGAAATACACGTATTATTGGATTAATTAGAGAATTGTTCGAAGTCACTTTCATTTACCTCATCATAGAGCTCGCACAACGGATCATTGGTTACTTATCTCAGTAGAAGAAATCCTGGCATACAACTAACTGCTTGCGCTGCAGCCAAAAGTCGGTGACGAAGCTGTGCGTAAGGCAACGGCATCCTCCGTCAAATATGAATGACGAGCAACACGCTTTAGGTCGTCAGTCCCGTTGCACCAGGGTTTTGACGAAGGGAAACACTTGTATAGGATGCCATTGTCTTACGCAGAGCTTCGTCACCGACTTTTGGCTGCAGCGCAAGCATTTAGTGGTACGCCAGGAATCTTCCACTGAGATAGGGTGAACTTTATGCTGAGGTAACTGAAGGTTATTTCAAGTAATTGCTCTAATAAATCCAATAATACGTACACTCTTTATTTTAATTTCTATTTGCCTGCTGGTGGGAAGCGCGGTTTTCTGAATTTTATTACTTTTCTCAAATTGCGCAGTAGTGAAGAAACTCCGTCAAAATTTTGCGCACGTACCTCTGTCGTTGTATGTTAACAAAATGTAGAAAGCAAAAAAACAGATGCTGGCAAATTCTCATTCATAAATAGGACCATCAACGAATGGAATAATTTACCAGTGGGAGTGTTTGGAGGAAATCCTCTTCAGGAAAATAAATTCAGGACAAATCTAAAAAAAGTGTGAAGTCGTTATTCTCAATAAATTCAAATTTAAATGTTACAGTCAAAGTGAAGTAAAGTGTTGATTTAATATCATTCTTGTAGTGTTTCTCTTTTTTCTTTCAGCGCTATGGAAATTTTAAAGGTTTATGATTTTTTTTTTGATTAGGAGTATTTATGTTTAAGTAATTTCATTTTGTATCTGCCACCGGGCTTGCGCCCAATTGTAGACTAACAATAAATACAATACAATATTTTCGTCGTCCGTGACTCCTTTTGACAATCCTAGAGCTTTCGGTGTCTCTGATCTGTTCGTCGTGATTGTATTTTTACAGCCGTTCGTCAATTGGTAACGACGCTGCTTTTGTTAAACAATGGTGGTAGGATTTTTCGCTTTTAGACTTCTATCGGACAGTTTTCTTTTCTAAAAAAAATTACGAAGCGTCTCTCCACAGAAAATTCTTCCTCTTCTTCTTTGGTTCTGCAGCCCATTTAGGGCCTGGGCCTACCGGGTCGACTGCGGACTGTCATCTTGCATAGCAAACTCCGAATTTGGAGTGACACGTCTGCACTTAAAATTACACAATCGGAAAAAGTTTATATCAACCCCCTTTTCCCCCTGTTTAAGGTAGGATAAAGATTCACTAGAATTCTGAAGATCATTACAACGTTGAAACTTTGTAACGAGTGAATCGTTGATATTGATGTCGAATCTGGCATCGAATCTTAATATAAGAGTACCTACAAAACCACAGAGGGTGTGCTTAGGAGACAATTGCAGCATCTCTGGGATGTATGGAATATGATTCTGGAAAGTAAACCTTTAAAGTTCATGAAGGAAGAAACAACGTGGATATAATCGAGTGCGATAAGAATTTCTAACGAAGGTCAGCAATTCAAATTTTATATCTGAGTTATTTCTATGTTATCGCATGCGTTCCAGCTTGATGAGAGTTTGAACCTGAGACGAAGCAGCTGATGGATGACGTCACATTGCGTGCAACGTCTCTGCCCTGTCAGGAAGTGTCGCGTGTCGTGATACTGTATCACCCACCCCCTTCTGGTGAGGTATCGCAGACGACTGACAGATACGAGAAAACACGGCAAAGTCGCTTTACGGCGACGTACACTAAATTCAGAATAAACTATTCACTCACATTACGTTATCTCATAAAAATTAATTGGATCAATGAGTACAAGATTTAACTTCATTAAAGGTAATTTGATAAGAACGCGTAAATATAATTGCAAAACCTTAAAAATAAATACTATAAATATTGTGACGGCGCCTTACATTATTTGGCGCCCAACGTTGAGGCGAACTATCATGTTGGTAATCTTAACTTGAACTTTCACGTCACTGGAATTTTTTGAAATATTATTCTAAATAATCATAAGTTGCTTTCAAATAAAAAAGGGATCACAACTCATAATTATTTTCTACATTAGTCAATGACTAAAACTCACAGGACGAAAATTTACAAATTATTCAAAAACAGTAATTTAGAAACACAAGCACATTATGGTTTCGTTGTTATATAAATGTTCAATTTCTATAATCCAATCTACTTATCGATGTTAACCTGTAAGGAGAAAACCTTTTCACTTTCATTGCTTAGCTATATCTTGTATTGGAACAATTTTTCCACGTTTCGCTTAACATTCACCAATTTCCGTTACCAAAACAAAGAATGGCCAAAAGTTATTTTTAAAAGAATTTTAAATCGTTTCGCACAGTAAATTTCGGTTAAGGATGTTAAATAATGAGCTGACGTGGTCCCGAAACTACTTAAAATTCCCCTAAGTAATTAAAAATGTGGCTAAATAAGTCAGTACTTGGGAAACATAATAATTAGGGATGATAGAAGTATAGCAGACATAAAGAGTAGGATAGCACAGGCAAGGGAGGCTTTCGCGAAAAATGAGAATTTACTTACGGCTAATATAAAGATGAATGTTAGGAAATCATTGTTAAAATTGTTGGTAAAGAGCGTGGCGTGGACGATAGGAGTTGCAGAAAAGAAAATAATAGAAGATTACAATAAGTGGGGCTGTAGAACAATGGCAGGGGTTGATATAGTATCTAAGCAGGAAGTTCTAAGAAGAATAGGGGAAGAGAGAAAAATATGGAGGACGTTGGCCAAGAGAAGGGATAGATTAACGGGCCACGTTATGAGACATGAGGGAAGTGTGTGGGGTAATAATTAAAGAGGAATGTCACTCATTGGAATATGCTAAGCAGTTAGGGGGGTACGAGGGATGTGGTAATTATGTAGATATGAAAAGGCTTGCGTAATCAGACCTGTGTGACTACGACAACAAAAAGCTAGCAAATGAATTTGAATAGTATATAATTAATATAATTACAACGTTTCCTTCAACTTTGTTGACTTCTTCATGTAACTATACACACAAATTATTAAATTTGAAAACATAAAACGTTTGTTAAATTATAAAGTGAAATTTTCAATAAAGTCAAATACATAACAGACTTACATTTTTAAGTGGATAAACTAATTATCTGAAAGTCCGCAAAGTTGGTTGAAACGTTGTATTTATATTGATTAAATTTATTTACTGACATATTTGTCCGTATTTTTATTTATTTATTATGAAACCTAATGTCAGAAAAATTATGTTTAAAATTATTCTATTTCTGACTTAAGCCGTTCTCTGTATTTTATTGAAAGCATTAAGTCAGATTAATTTAATTATTTTCTTTATAATTTCCAACGTGTAATCATGCTCTCGTATTTCGAGTAACTGTTTCCTGCGCTGCTCCAAGTAGCAACAGTTGACTTTTTGGGAAGGCATTATTACGAGAAGAGGAAGATTGTTCCCACAAGATCCCAGCGTCACAATGGTTAGTACTACTTAAAATCGCCACACGTTTTCCCATTACATTCAACTCGCGCGTCCTTGCTTTTAAAATAGTTGTGCGAATGTTTCCCGTTTTACGCGTCAAGGTTGTTCTCAAATTGTTAACGCGCTGCTTGTTTTCTCAGAGAGATTCAAGTGACTCTTACTCGCTCGGAGGGAAAGTAAATTAACCCCCACCCCCCCCCCACCCACCCCCTTCCCCAACTCTCCTCTCCACGATCGTCTGCTTCAGCAGGTGTAAAATGTTGTAATCAATGGCATCAAATTGAAAGACACTCGAGAATTTAGAATACACAAAACTAGAGAATAAAGTTTCTCTGCTGTAATAAAATAGTTATGAACGTCTATACGTTAAATATAAGTTAAAATAAAGCCAAAACAGACAAAAATTAGTGAAACATAAAATATAATTGAAAAACTACATATTCCGCTCTGTTCAAGCTGAAGAGGGTCCAAATCAAGACCGAAACGTGTAGTTGTTTTTCAATTCTATTTTACGTTCCACTAATTGTTGTCTGTTTTGGCCTTATTTTAAATTATGTTTCTCTGCTTGTGGTTTTTATATCCAACAAATGTAGACTTTAGGGACTGAAGCTCTTAAATCAGAATTAATGAATTCTATCAAGGTCGACTTGTTTCATTTATAAAGTAATCCACGAGGCAAATTTTTGAAAGACGTCTTCTGTATAAATAAAAGGCAAAGTATGCGAAGCGATGCAGATTTTATATGCAGGACGTGTTCAAACACATCGAGATTAATAAGTTTTGCCCTTAATACCGTTTATCCGATTGCTGTGAAATATTTGCGTGTTCAGCGATGTTCACCCCAAAGAAGGTTCTGTCGATCTTTTGAAAATTTAGGTCCTTTTTTCTCCTTTCAGGCCAAAAAGATCCCACGTCCATCATTTGTTCTGCGGCTTCATGTTTGTTCTTTATGTATTTCTGTGCCATTCATCCGATTTGGTGTATTTTAGTGCTCTGTTCAGATAAGGTTTCAATATTTTTGAAAGACGTTATCTATATAAATAAAAATGTTAATTAAGCGGAGCGCTCCAGAATTTGTATACAGGATGTGTTCAAACACATCGGTACTTATAAGGTTTGTCCTTAATACTATTCGTCCAATTGCTGTGAAATTCTTTTTTGTGTTTGGGGTTTTTCGGTCCAAAGAAGGTTCCTGTCGATCTTTTGAAGATTCAGGTTCTTTTCTTTCTTCTTTAACACCTAAAAGACCCCACGTACTTCACGTTTGCCCCTTACGCATTCCTATACCATTCATCCGATTGGCTTAATTTTCTTAGCGTTGATCACCGCAAAGAAGATTTCTGACTATCTTTTGAAGATTTAGGCTCCTTCCTTCCCCATTTCAGGATAAAACAGGATCCCTCGCCCATCATCTGCTCTGCGCCTTCGTGTTTTTCCCTTTATGCATTACCATGCCATTCATCTGACTACCATTAACTTTTGGCGTTTTCTAGTGTTCTGCTCAGAGAAGGTTTCTATTAATCTTTCAAAGATACAGGGTCGTTCACCTCCCCCCACCCTCACCATTTTTAGGCCGAAAAAGGTCCTACCATAAAGACAAGAGGTTTTGCAACAGGACGGATTATGCCCTCACGTATCAAAAATGTCAAGCGAGATAATTAAATTGCTGTTAGCGTGAAATCATGCTTAAATTTAAGTAAAGTTTACTTTTTAATAAGTTAATAATACTGTAAAATGTTTTATAAATCCAATACAAATGATTGAAGATTGCGACACTGTCGGCGACCGAGACGTATTTTTTTGTAACTAAACGTCGTTTAACTTACGCGACATTCCCGTAAAAAAAACAATTAAAAAGTATCATTACTAAATAAATCAATTAATGACCTTTTGACAAACTTTATTCTTTAAATATAACTAGTAACAACGTTTCAGCATATTTTTATGCTTTTCCGTATAAATATTGTAATTTTTGTCTTAACTTCTCCTTCCTTGGTTTAATTAGCCGTAAATGTTTCCTCTATAGAAAGAGGCATAAAAATATGCCAAAATGTTTTTTACTAATTAAATATGAAGAATAAAGTCTGTAAAAGGTCATTATATGATTTATTATATATAAAAGACGTTAAATTTAAACTTATCACTACTAAAATTAAATAAAAATATGCCAAAATGGTTTCTACTAATTAAATGTGAAGAATAAAGTCTTTAAGAGGTCATTATATGATTTATTATATATACAAGACGTTAAATTTAAACTTATCATTACTATAATTAAATTTTATTCTATGCTTTGACTCTATTTCAGGACCTAGGCATATATTTCATCCAGGATGTTATACAAAAGAGAGCCAATAAACACCACACGAAACTGGAAAACCATGCCAACCCTCTTATAAAACCACTGCTGCAATACAGAAACCTCAGAAGATTAAAACGATGCTGGCCAATTGACTTCAAAGTTGGAGTAACAGAAGACTCCGTCAGGACACTTCGAAGATATCAAAAATACCTTATAAAACTATTATTCTGATTGCTATTTCAATAAATATTTTTAAAAAAATATTTCTATGCTTTATAAAGTATGTAATCATAAGTGACGATGATACTAGTTCATTATATGTTTTATAAGTCGCAGAAACTCAATTTTGTATCTGACGGTAACGAGACCGAAGAAACAGTTTAATTACCTTCTTATTATAAATATAATTGACTGTTACAGTATTTTTGTGTGTTATTGTATGTCCCGCATACAAATCTAAACGCGACCAAATTTTGTAAACGTGTTCCTTGAGACTGGAAGAAAGCACAACTACGACTCCTGGGGGCGGCGATTGGGGGTGGAGAGTACAGACATTTAAGACATGCTTGAAACGGCAGATATCTGCATGCGAATAAATGTTTTTCGTGGTTCATGAGACCGATAGTGACTCTCTCGGTAATATAATTTTTTTAGACTTCTTTTTAAGTTACTGTGCTTATTTAAGGTACCAACAATCTTCCAGACTGGATTAGGGTACTGAGTCATGGCGGTGAATGTGATGGAATTCATCTCTCGTGAGGTAGGGGACGTGGAAAGGTATATTTTTAATATATGTGACTCCCTCGCTGACCTAACAGATGCAGGTTTTACAGGGTTTTCCATGCATCTCTTTAGGTGAAACACCGGGTAGGATCCTTAAACTATAGCCCGAGGGCTCTAGTCAACCCTTGGCTACCTTACTCTACTCTTCCGCATCCACCCTTTTCAATTCCCTTCCTATGCTATTGAAAGGGAGTTGCCTGTTTCAAGAACACCATCATGTTATCCCAAAAAATATATATTTTAATTTCAAATTTTAAACACTGTAACAGTCAATTATATTGAGAAGAAGAAGGTATTTAAACCATCCCTTCGGTCTTATTACAGTGAAATATAAAATTGAGTTTGTGCGACTTTTCATTATTCCGGTATAAATACATACAATACTTTTCCGGAGGAAATAAAAACTTTAAAGGTTAAAAAATTATTTATAAAAAGTTGTAAATCTCTGTTAATGAATAGAGCGTATTCACTGAAAGAGTTCGTAGATGGGAAGGACTAAAATAGTTTTCTGGTGACCTATCAAATTCTCCTATTATTTTACAACTATACTCTACTAAAATTTAACTGCCGACTTATTTTCTTTTTCATGTTCGACGGGAACCTACGCACGATTTTCTGCTGCCTCCTCCGTCTACTGAGAATTGAAGATTGAATTTTATCTTTCCTCTTTTGTGTCCTTAAATTCTTAATTGTAAAATTTTGTATATTTCTTGTAATATTATATTTGACTTATCCTATTTCCTCGACCGAGGACTAATGGATTGAATAATAAATCTAAAATGTATTCCGTAGTATTTCGATAAATAATATTACACTCAACTTATTCTGCTTTTCTCTACTGATGAAGGCTGTTAAAAGGCAAGTATCAGTTAGTAATTAAAAAAACAGGAGGTAGGGGTAACGATAGGAGGAAGGGAGGGATGGAAGGAAGGAGAGAAAGAAGAGGGAAACACGCCAAAGTAGTTGCATATCTCTCGTCCCTTTACCAATATCTGACATGCAAAGAGATGATTGCGCAAAAGCCTTGTGAGGCACTTGACATTTATGCATGCCGGGAACATAAACAAGGCTCACGTGAACTTGCATGACTGACAATGAAGGAAGACAAGTTGCACAAGCTGATGGACAAGCTGATGCAAGGGGGGAAAAACTGTACAGGAGCTTATCAGATGCCAATTAGTTGCATAGAAAAAGGGAGAGTTGCGCAAAGGAAGTCGTAATACATGTGAAAAAATCCAATCGGGGAAGAACAACCGAAACGTCGTTGTTTACAGAGATAACCCGGTTGGAACCCCGAGAAACCTTTCTTAATTCGATCTTTAATTTGACTTCTAATTTTAAACAAACTGTAGATACATAAATTAACAATGAAAAACTAATGGATGGTCCCTTTTTTAGTTTTAGTAAGGGAGACGGCTTTTAGCGGATAAAAGTCCCACACACACTGAAGTACAGACTCCCTAGGATCTTTTTGAAAAAATTTTCCCCCTGCCCGGGAATAAGAAAAAAAACCTTAGAAACGAACGGCATATTTATGTTTATCTAATATCAGTAAATTAAATGAGTAGCACAACCAATTTAGTCACAAGTATGTTTTAAAAGAATAAAAAGAATTTAAACGCAGTGAAGACACGCCTGGACATGTCGATTCTCTTCATGTTTAAGAAAATATATAACCAAAAAAAAGTCCCAGGAAATGCGAATTTACATAAGTAATATTAATTACACGATTGTATGAAAGTTTTGTTGGATTTATGTGTTTTCTAGGACCTGACAAGTTTCTAAATTAATTTATAATGTTAAAAATTTAATTGAAAGGAAGAATTTTTACCTCTTATGGAATTCACCCTGAAGTGCAGACTCCGTGAATTTTTTTGAAGATTTTCCCCCACCCCATGAATAAGAAAAAAAAACATTGAAACGAATTACATATTTATGTTTATCTAATATCATTAAAGTAAATGAGTAACAAAGCCAAATTAGTCATAACTATGCTATCTTTTTGTTGTTGTGGTATTCAGTCCTAAGACTGGTCTGATGCAACCCTCCTTTCTAAACTATCTTGCGCAAGCCTTTTCAGTTGCTTGTAACTAGCACAACCCACTTCCTCTCCAATCTGCTTAGCGTATTACATCCTCAGCCTCGATCATCTGTTCTTAACTCACAAATACCCTCTAATGCTAATTTTACAAGACCCTCATGTCTCAAAACACTTCTCTTGGTGAACGCCCTCCATATTGTTCACTCTTCCCCGTCTGATTTTCAGCATTCTCCAATAGCACCACTTTTCAAAGACTTCTATTTTCTTCCTTTTTGCAACTCCTACCGTCCACGTTTCGCACTCCATACGAACATTTTTAACCATGATTTCCTAATATTCACCTCTCATATTATCCATAAGAAAATTCTTCTTTTGTTGAAAAAAGCCGTTCGTGCCTGTGATATTCTAGTCATTATGTCCCCTATGGTGCCACCATCCCTAGTTATTATACATCCCAAGTAGCAGAATTCCTTAAACTTTCTTAAGAAAATCCCTTCCCTATCTTTATTTCCCTATTTCATAACTACACTCCATCACTTTGATTTCCCCTATATTAATCCTCATATTGTACTCCGTTCATGCCATTTATTATGGTTTCCAAGTCTTTTTCTGATTCACCTATAAATAAAGGGTATGAACGGGAGTCAAAAGAAGACTTGGAAACCATAATACATGTCATGAACGGAGTCCTGGAGAAAGAGTTCAATATGCGAAAATGAATAGAATTGGGAAAGATTGGTTAGCACGGAGGTATCCATCAGACAAGTCTGACGACTGAATACAACAATAACAATGCAAATTTATTGCTTTTAGTAATATTTCTTGAATAATTTGTAACTACCATCAATGCTCATGTTGAGTTATTTTGTTTTTAAATTCAGAACCTTAAAGTTAATCTTGTCTTTTCATATTTAAAACCTTATCGTTAATTGATCCCATTATATTATAATAATTATTAAATATCAGTACAAATGTCCACCAACGTGGGGCATATCATATTATAATAAAACATAAATTAAACCCACCAGTAATAAGATTACAGATAACTCTGCCACTTGCTGTGACACTGAGGGTTGGAAAGATTCATCTCCCTCCCTCCCCCTAGAGTTTCTTGGCATCGCCACAACGCAATTTCTTCAACAACACAACGAGCTACGTAAACAAAGCATGTGTGGCAATCCGGACGCCGAGCGATGCACATTTTCTTCCCTTCCTTTCCTTTTAGTTACAGCCCTGGGGTGGGTTTTTATAATATTCTAATCGATTACTAATTCAATGAATATTTAAAATTTTTATTGTATTTCTATTGTCCAGTTTATTTTTTATATTTTGCTTTTTTATATTAAAAAAGTTTCTTTTAATTTAAAGAACAATGTTTTATTTTGGGCCAACGGTTTGATACCTGAGTATTCCTAGATTCTTTTTAAGTTATTTATTTGTCCACGACTTGTTGGCGTCAAACGCTAAGAACCTGACATTAGCATAACAAATTAATAGTAAACAAATAAGGGTAGCATTTGGTTAAATAATGGACAGAAAATAATAAAATAATGAATAATCATAAAGGTAGAAACGATTTAGATGATAATATCAGGAAAAGTCTAAATATGAGAAATAAAAAAAGCGAAAGAGGAGGAAAATAAAATTAACAGTGAAATTAAAAGTAAGAAGGGAATGATGCAACGAAATAAGCAGACGAGAAGCACAGGAAGAACGTCAAGAAAAAGAATATTTTAAAGTTCTGAGAACAGTTAGAAAGCGAACTGAATACGTTGACGGGGTCGTGGATGCCTCCATTCGTCAGCGGCAGCCACCTGATTCCCTATTTGCTGTCTCCTAATTTGGGAGCCAGAGACATTACGACTTTCTCTCGTGTGCCAGTTCTTCTTCTTCTTCTTCTTGAGCGTGCGTCTATGCTGAATGCGCTTCTCCAGGTATAAACCTTTTACAGTTTATCCTTGCATGAGATCTGGACTGCAGAAGCAGGCCACAGCCAGCCAGACCCTTCCTTGCTTTCTCTCCATGTGAACACAGACCGTCAGACATTTTTTTCTTGTGACTTGATTTTTGTCTCGTGGTTGAGGTTGGAGCACACTCACAACCAGCGAAGCCTCATCCACACCCACACATGTCTCACGACGCATTAACAACTGTCCACGATCGCCCTATCAGGAAACATGTTGTTTGGAAGACCCAAGTCCAACTAAACGTCACCAGAAAATGTTATTGCTCCGTCAACGAAACAATAATTTACCAAAGAGAATGTTCAGAAGAGCAAGTAAATGTATTTTTTTTAATTTCTAAAACAATTGGAGCTGGAACAGGAATTACAATTTAAATCTCATTCAGCATATTTCGCCATTCAAGGACGTGATTCCTAGACTACACATCAAAGAATGCCCAAAACACAAGCGTACAATGAATGAGTTCACCAACTTCTTTGTCAGTTTTTTTAATTAAAATATTGGACTTTTTTTAATGATAATAACATAGTTGACCTGTTTTCTAAATTGAATAACAGGTCATTTTTAACCATGTTTTTCTTTTGTTGATACATTTTTTTGGGGTTAACAGGCTACATGAGGGTGATGGTGAAACAGGCAACTCCCCTTTAACAGCATAGGAAGGGAATTGAAAAGGGGGGATGTGGAAGGTAGAGCAAGGTAGCCAAGGGTTGACTAGGGCCCCCGGGCTATAGTTTAAGGATCCTACCCGGTGTTTCACCTAAAAAGATGCAGGGAAAACCCTAAACAACTTGCATCAGGTGGGTCGGGCTATTGGGTACTATTCTCACGCCCTTTCAAATGACGGTAGATGAGTCCCAGCATTCCCTTCTCCGCGTCTCCAACAGTTTTAGAAGACAGCTGGCCGACTGATCGAATGAGATCAGCGGACAACTCTTACCGTATGCCCAAAGATTTCGACTCCAGTACATACACCTCCTGAAATAGATGAAGGTGTCTCATCATGTGAGAACCTTGAAATTAGAGAGAGACTTTTTTTGGGGGCTAACGTGCATCCGCGAAGGTAAGCCCTAACATGTACCTGCAAGAGAAGAGAATCAGAGCAAACACTAGAAAACCTGCATCAGGTATTGGTTACTCGTTTAACACCCTTCCTAATGGGGAATTGCAAAAGACTTGTTTCTGAGCTAAGAATTATATTGCGCCTCTATGCTAAAAAACAACCTAAGTATTGATACATTAGAATGGAATAGAATAGAGGAATAACAGGAAATAAATATAGCAACACTAAGGATATTTTACCGCCATCCTGTAGTCTGCTTCAGGACACAGAGGTCCCAGGGTTGTTTGTGTCGTCATGGTCACGGAGACTGGGATTAAGACTGCTAGAGAATCTATACGCTGACCACGCGTCAAACCAAATTCGGAATGTGTCATGTAAGACGACAGTCCGCAGTCGACCCGGTAGGCCTGGGCCATCAATGGGGTGCAAAGCCGAGGAAGAAGAAGAAGAATGATATTAGATATATTAGAATTAAGAACCCAATGTTGTATGATGCGTTAGCTTTTATTATAATTTTTTAGAATAGATGTGGGTCAGTTACCAGAGAATTTAAGTATTTTTATAAAAAGGAAAAGTTTGATAGTCATAGTACCATGAATATGGGAAAGAAATTATTGTTCATTTAAACCTAAGAATTAAAGAAACCTCTGAATCTGGTAGAGGGTGAATATTGCATAATGAATTCCCGGTATCACTAACGAATAGGAAGAGCGTAAATGTACGTGAAAAATAAATATTAAAAAGAGTGACCTAGTTAATTGAGCAACTGCATTTCCATAAATAAAGGTAGGTTAAGTTATATGGTAATAAGGGATGTAATTAGATGGAAGCCAAATTCAACAAACAATTAAATAACAACCTTCGGAATGAAGATATTGTCCGGAAACTGAATCGCACTGGCAATTTTATCGGACAGTCTGGTATTTATGTAATGGGTAATAAAAACTCCTTTAATATCACTGTTTTGCAACTTTCGGCGGTTATACTGCCATATTTATCCAAAAGCTATGCAAATCAATCAATATATTGTTTATAATTCAATTATTAAAATGCTTTATACAATATCAGATCTAAAAACTCTTAAAAAGGATATAAACATTTTTACATACCTTGTACTTGTACACTATTTTATAAAAACTAACAATCATGAATTCAAAACACATATTTATACATGAAACATTTTAAAAGCAAACTCAGATTCGCAGAATCAATTTTTATTAATATTCTTAGAGATCAAATAATTAATTTCAGAATTGAAGAAAGTGAAATAGGAAGCTATTACATTGAGACCGTCAATAATACTCAATATTATACGTTAATTAAATATATACAATTCATTATGCTACTACCCATGTATTTTATTACATACAAAAATAAATAATCGATTTTAATCTTACACTATCGATCAACCGTGCATGACGTATAACCTCGCTTATACTGAGGCTTTCCGTCAGATTGTAGCGGACGACGTGTAGAAAAACACAAATATTTTATCTATTAACAACGTACTTTGTACGGAAAAGGAGGATATTATAAAATAGTGTACAAGTACAAGGTATGTAAATATGTTTATATCCTTTTTAAGAGTATTTAGATCTGATATTGTATAAAACTGTTTAATTTATATTGACTGATTTGTATATTATTAGGATGAATGTGGGAGTATAACTGCCGAAACGTATCTTTTTAAAAAAATTTAATACCTTGCAAAACAGTGACCGTAAAAGAGTTTTTATTACCCATTACATCAACATTTAAACGGCCAAAGAACGCAATGCATTCAATCTCGTATTTACAAAATTTAAATATACATACAGAAAAATTTTGATATATTTGTTACCAACATCTGCGACCGAATTTAGCAATTAATTGCACCGAGTGCTCCAGTGTCGCAAGTACTGTAATTATTGCGTATTGAACCACTCAAGAATTGCGGTCTTTGTTACGGAGAAATTCTCAGGATCAGAATGTTTCGGCGCTTCGCCTGATTTTCTCCTCCTCTGTGGGGGAAGGAAGGGTTAGAGAGGGTCGGTCGTTCTTGTGTCAAGGAACCCCTTTCTCCCTCTGCCTCTCTCTCTCTTTCTTTCTCTATCACCCTCTGCCTCTCTCTTTCTCTCTCTCCTCACCTTTCCCCAGTGTTTGCCTCGCGGTTGGGTTGTTAAACTTTCAGGAATGTCCGCAGGTATAAAGTATTGCCCCGCAGTTCTGTTGACCCTCATTTCGGTCTATCGTCAACTTCTTTGTCATGGACTGATTCTTGAAGCTTACTGGACATCGTATTTCATCGTGTTGCAGTTTCACAAAATACAGCCCCCCAATAGGATATCAAAGGAGCCAGTGTTTAATAACCCTAAGGTTATTGTACTGTACCTCAATTCCATAGAAATACTATAATCGAAATGTACAAATAACAGAATGTTCTAAACTAAAGAAGTGATTTTAAGAAGATTTACTGTTCTATGTTGTTATGGTAATCAGTTCTAAGATTGTTCTGATGCAACCCACCATGCTAACTTATGTTGCACGTCTTCCACATCCTTCATCTTTCCTAACCAGCGTATTCCATCCTTGCCCTCCCTCTCCTGTTCTTACCCACACACACTTCCCTCTAATGTTAATTGTACAAGACCCTCATGTCTCAAAACGTGACCTGTTAATCTATTCCTTCTCTTGGTGAACGTCCTAAATATTGTTCGATCTTCCCCTGTTCTGCTTACAACTTCCTCGTAAGTGATTCTATACAACCAGCACCATAATTTCAAAGGCTTCTATTCTTTTCCTGTCACAAATTCCTACCGTGAACGTTTCGCACCCTTATAACGCCACACTCTTTACGAACATTTGTAGCAATCATTTTCTAATATTCACCCTCTCTATTGCGAAAGCCTTTCTTGCCTGTGCTATCCTACTCTTTATATCTGCTATACATCTATCATCCGTAGGCTTCCGAAGTAGCATAATTCCTTATCTTCCTTCAAAATATCCCTTCCCAATCCAACACCCTATATTATTCCACTGTTTCCCATACTAAACTCCATTCACTTGTTTTTCACTCTATTAATTCTCATATTGAACCTTTATTCAGGATCACGTTTATGCCATATTTTAAGGTTTTCAAGTCATCTTCTGACTCCCCTAATACTACAATATCATCGGCAAATCGTAGGGTATTTTGTCCTTGCAGTGTGATTCCTTTTCCATATTCCGTTTTAACTTTCTTCATCTCCTCTTCTTTATGCATAGGTGACAATACTATTTCCTTTTCTATCTCCTTTCTTCATTTCTGCTTTCTTTTCTTTACGTTCAATTCTAGTTACTGCTGACTGCCATCTCTAGTATAGGGATTTTCGATAAGGGAGGGTCGTTGTTGATATGAAATAAAACAAGCTGAGTGTGAGCTATTAACTAAATAATTATTTTTATTATAAAAGGGCATATCTTTCAACTACTTTAGAAACAAGATAATTATACCCACACTGAAGAAGACTGGGGCTGATAGATGCAAGAAAATAATGTAGAAATCAAGAACGGCGTAAGACAATTTTGCTGTCTCTCGCCCGTGTTCTTTAACTTATATATGGAACGAAGACGAAGAAAGTTAAAAAGGAATATGGAAAGAAAATCAAAATACAAGGACTAGAAAAAAATCCCTAAGGTTTGCTGATGTTATTTTAGTATTACCGACACCAGAAGAAGATTTGGAAAACATAGATTGGCATGAACGTGATCATGGAGGAAGAGTACGACATGATGATTAATAGATGGAAAAACAAAGGTCATGAATAACAATGGTTGTTCGATTTGGAAGGGATATTTTAAAAGAAGTTTAGGAATTCTTCTACTTGGGAAGCATAGTTACTAGGGATGGTCAAAGTGTAGTAAACATAAAGAGTAGGATAGCACAGGCAAGTAAGGATTTAGCAAAAAGAGAGGAATTTTCTTACGGCTAATATAAGTATGAATTCGAAGACCTTGGGCATATGGTAAGAGTTGTCCGCTGATCCCATTGGATCAGTCGGCCAACAGTCTCCTAAAACCGTTGGAGACACCGAGAAAGGAATGCTGCGACCCCACAGCAACCTCGTCTCCCGTCATTCGGAAGGGCTTGAGAATAGTGCCAAATGCTAGACCTCCCTGATGCAGGTTTTCTAAGATTTTCCCTGAATATCTTTAGGTGAAACACCGGTTAGAATCCTTAAACTATCCGGGGGGCCCTAGTCAACCCTTGGCTACCTTGCTCTACCTTCCGCATCCCCCCTTTTCAATTCACTTCGTTTGCTATTAAAGGGGAAATGTCTATTTCACCCTCATGTTCCCTGTTAACCCAAAAAAAATTCAGGATCACCCTCGTGTAGCCTGGTAACCCAAGAAAACACCGAATGTAGCCTGATACCCAAAAAAACGAAACCTAGTCATCACTTGGCTACCTTGTTCTACCTTCCGCATCCCCCTTTTTAATTCCCTTCCTTTGCTATTAAAGGGAAGTTGTCTGTTTCGGGATCACCCTCATGAACCCTGTTAATCCAAAAAATAATTTAGGATCACCCTCATGTAGCCTGTTAACCCCCCGAAAAAAAAGGTTGGTATTTTGAAGGCGGAAATAGGCTTCATAAATGCAATACACAATTATTTTATTGTAGTTGCACGCCATTATAAAAGTAAAAAAGTTGTAGCATGTATTAAAGCCACAGTTTTACATTCATCGAATTACTTCATTGTGTAACACGCGTCAGTAAAATCTAAAGTTGAGGACGGAGACGTCGCACACATCTAGGACAGGATTTCCAATTCAAATTCTTCCTGTTAACAACGGAAATCTTCTTGAGGATGACCTGTGTGGACGACTAATGTCTGCCGGAGACATTACCATAGCGGCTCGATCAAAGGAATACATGCATGAAACGCCAACAACAATTTTCTAAAGTCGACATCTCTTTTTATTTTGTCACGTCAAATCTGGCGCACATCTCGCGAAATCTAAGCACGCAATCGATTAATCATCACGATCTGTTATTGGCACCTTTCCCCCCTCCCCTCCCTCCCCTCCCTCGAAAACCTGTTCCAGCCTTACGTAAACCAGAGATGAAATTTCTCTTTCAATGTTGGTGCATCATCTTTGAAGCAATCGCCATTACACGAATACAGAGATATGAACTGCGGCGTTCTAGCGGAAAATAACATTAAAATTCGTGAAATTGTTCCTTAAATTATTTCTTTTAAGTAATGGTGCTGGTTTTTTTTCTCGAATATAATATGCGATATTATATTGTAATATACTTTTTTTGTGTATAAAACATTTATTAATTTAAAGTACAAATATGATCAATTTTAATATTTTTGTTTATTAATTTAAGTGAAGACACGGGCTTAATCTCGGGGGATTTTGGGTCTCTCAAGAGATGGAGTATGCATTAGCTGAAAATAGAAAAAAAAATCATTGAATGTTATTTATCCAGAGCAATGAGCAAGTTTCACAATTTTTATATCGCTTACCCACAATTACTGGCCCAACAAACATCCACCTCTCGAATTTTTGTGCGTCTCTGGCTATTTGCTCTCTGGTTCAATCGCCTGCCTTCTGCGCTCTGCTCCACTCGCCTCCCTTCTGGGGTCTGCTGCACTCGCCTGCCTTATGCACTCTGCTCCACTCGCCTGTCTTCTCGGGTCTGATCTGCTCGCGTGCCTTCTGGGGTCTGGTCCACTCGCCTGTCTTCTCGGGTCTCCTCCACTCGCCTCCTTCTGGGGTCTGCTCCACTCGCCTGTCTTCTCGGGTCTCTGCTCCACTCGCCTCCCTTCTGGGGTCTGATCACTCGCCTGTCTTCTCGGGTCTGATCGCGAGCCACCCATCGGCTTCCCTTTTAAACCTTCCGACGGGAATTCCCCTATTTCTCAACATTTCGGGGTTCCCCGCCCTCATTTTTCCCGCAGGGGTTCACCATCGTCATTTTTTATACAGGCAAGGCGGGCCTCCCCCGCGGGGAAACACCATATTTCGGCCGACTAGCCATTGTTGCTGGCCGAACTGCGCCTCATAACGCCACAACCTTACAAAATCCCCCTTTTTATCACAATATGTTGGAAGAAATATAATGTACGACTCATGCCGGTCTCGCAGTTCCTCGCCGTCGAAATGTTTCGTTGTGTAACAGACAAACACATCTGCTCGGGCTTTCGCGGCATGGAGTCAAAAGGAAGGAGACAGCAGTTGACGCAGGGGCAATAAAACCTAGACTCGGGATCTCGGCTCGGCAGTTTCCCAAAATTTTGTGAGAATCGGCATCGGGTGGCGTCTTTTCCCCAAGGGTAACCATGGATGTTATTAGAGGATATCCATCCCTCCCACCTTGGTGATAGAAACTAAAGAAGTGGGGAGGAAGTTTTAAAGAGGCAGGTTGAGAGATTGGTGGTAGAGTTTGTGGGGGAGATGTTGCAGATTATGCGAGAGCGGCGGGATGAGAATTGGTCAGATGATGCAAGAACGGTGAGATGGAATTTTGAGATAGATTTTTGGAGGAGATTGTTCGAGAGCGTTGACAGGAGAGAGCTGACGAGATATTTGGCGAGAAATTCCGCTTGGAGCCAGCCTACGCTAAATTTTCAAACTCATGACTGTGGTTGGTATTGGGGCAAGAAAGAATAGGAGATTTGCAGCTGCGATCTGGAGAAAGGACGAGGGAGGAGCTGGAAACTACACTAAGCCGATTAGGTAAACTGCATCTGTAACTCTTGGCTCATTTCCTGTTACTGTCACAGTGCAACTGGATTAGTGTAAAATATTTCTGTCCTACAAGAAGGCCTTTAAATGTGATCATGAGATTAGTGTTATAATTGTTACGTTTAATTAATTCATTTGTATTATGTTTGTAATATATATAATATATATAGCCGGCGTAAATATTGAAACATTAAAAATTGTAATCATAATAGTAAATATGTTTTTTTGTTGTTAAAGTAAATTGTTTTATAGCTTTTATTACAAAATATTATCATTTAAATAATTAGATAATTAATTAACCCACTATATTGAATTTAGTTGCTATGACAACGGCCTACCAGATTATTTACGTCTAAATTTTTACTCCCCTGTAATTATTTTAAGAAATCTGATTTATTTATTGTTATCATCGTAACAGGTTGCTAATAAACGTATAATAAATAAAACGTATTTCATACTGTAACTATAGTAATATACAACATGTATATGTGCCTTTCCGATGACACGGCAAATGGCTATGCGTGATTAAATGTCCGAGATTATTCTTTCGATGACTTGGGTTATCCGCTGCTTCAGTTGCTGTTAAGTCCTGGGGAAAGTGGAGGCAGGAAAAACGTCTTTTACGAACCATCATAGGAAAAATCTACAATGAGATCTCACTGGCCAAAAAAAAAGACAATGGCATATCGTTCGACCCAGGACGGCGAATCCAGCGACGGGGTAGACTATCGTTCAGGTGGAGCATAGTCCTGCTGCAGAATGAATCGCTTCCTCCAACTGAGGTAACAACCACTCTGATAACATATCTAGGCAAATGTACCTGTGAATGGATTATCAGTGACTAGCGACGTTGCCAGATAAACTAGTATTATTTTACTTTCATAATTCGTTTGTTCCTTATAAACAAATGAAATACATAATTTTTACTTTGTCGTTCAATATGAAGCAGCCTGTATTATGGTCACGACTTTCAGGAGTTGGATGAATGAGTTTATTGACACCTTCTGTGATAAGATTTAATAAAAGAGAAAGATTGTGAGAATGAAAAATAAGATAAGAGTGAAGTACGGCTTAACTTAATCTGTCTAAATAAAAAATTATGTATTCTGTGCGTCCTGGGTTTTACAAACGGCGCCTCCATCAACTTCTCTCCGACTTTTAACGTTTGTCTCGAATGTATTTTTATACCATTAATCTGGTTGGCATAGCATTTTTATATGTTCTGGTGTTCACCCCGGAGAAGGTTTCTGTCGGTCTTCCGAAGAATTAGGTTCATTACTTCCTTTCTTTCAGGTCACAAAAGGTCCAACCGTAAAGACATACGTAGCCTGTCAAACGAGATGACTATACATCTAAAATTTTATTTAACTAATAAAACTTTTCTACGGTTGAATGTCGATGATGGCTTAACTGTTTCGCGACTCAAACGCGGCAATGTCTTATTAAAGGAACAAATGACGAAAAAAGACCAACTTCACGCACCAGTCAATCTGTAGTTGTGGGAGGAAGAAGAGTTCTGTTGAAAGAAGAGTAGATACTCTTTGTAACTGAACTGTGTTATTAATTTATTATTAACATAGCAGGCAGTAGGTGAGTTGTGAGGAAAAGTATTTTAGTTTCTGCAGAATTGATTTTATTTTCTTATCATAATCCCCCAGGTTTGCTGATGATTCTGTGGCAGACAAAACTTCCTGGTAAGTTACTTCATCCACCCATCTCACTTTTCTATAACAGCATATTTCAACAGTTTCTGTCCTTTTCCTTTACGAAACTCCTACCGTTCACAATTCGCACTCCTTACGAACAATTTTAGCAACCATTTCCTTATATTACCCGTAACTAAATTCCTCCTTTTCTTCGAAAGCCTTCCTTGCCTGTGCTATCCTATTCTTTATGTCAACTATACTTCTACCATTCCTAGTTATTACGTTTCCGAAGTAGCAGAATTCCTTAACTTCCTTAAAAATATCCCTCCCCAATCTAACACCCTTTGTTACTGCACTGTTTCCCATACTACACTACATTACCTTGGTTTTCACTCTATTACTCCTCACGTTGAACTCTTTCTCCAGGACCACGTTCATGCCATTCATTGGTTTCCAAATGTTCCCCTGACTCCCTTAATATTACAATATTTTCGGCAAAGCGTAGGGGTTTTATTTTTCTTCTCGTTGCAGGACGATTCGTTTTCCATAATTACTCATCGCCGGTTCTATATATAAGTGTAAAGGGCACGGGCTACATCCATTTCTTTCTCCTTTCTTCATTTCTCCATCAAAATCTTATTTCTATCTGGCTTTATTTGTATTCTATTATATAATTTACGAGACGCTAAAGATGGGTAGATTTAGTCCCGTTAGCGGGTCTTAAATTTTCACGAGAATTGAGTGGAACAGCCGCAGGTTGATGTTGGGAGAGTGTGTGATAGCTTATCGCCCCGGCTTTACTACTTTGACTGTCTTAAATATTTTATCAGAGGGAACCGCTACCTATCCTCTCAGTGGCTCTCTCTCTCTGTCTCTCTCTCTCCATCTGTCTCTCTCTGTCTCTCTCTGTAAAACTCTCTGTCTCCCTTTGTCTCTCTCTCTGTCTCCCTTTGTCTCTCTCTCTGTCTCTCTTCTCTCTCTGTCTCTCTTCCCTCTCTCTGTCTCTCTCCCCCCCTCTCTCTGTCTCCATTTTCTGCGAAAACACCGTCATCTATTTAAGGAGCAAACAGAAACCCCTTCCCAAATAAAACCCTTGAACGAGACCGAAGTGCTACCTACCGTAAATGCGTTATTTAAATTTAACGCTAACGCAAAGACCGAGTCAAGCAGCTGGCACAGCAACTCAGCTTCTGGCACACGTTTTATAATAAAGCAAATTACAGCTTCCTGACAACTTAAACGCCACTTCTTGCATTATGACGATGGCTTTTTGCAGTCTTCTAGATCGTAAAATTAGTTCTCTAACGTTTTAAATTCCGGTTTAATTCCCTAACGTAACGGTACTGAAGGATTGATGAAAGCACACCTGGGTGAAGTTATAACATCACCATAAAACAGGACGAAGCGTAAGAAACAACGAGATTTTTTAATTAACGGGCGTTATATATGTATATGTTTATATAAGGGAAGGTAAAACTACTTCATTTTTTTAGACGAAACGACTTTATTTTTAAATAAATGAGCTTAAATCAGCCTCTTTTTCAGGTTTTTAAATCTAAGTATTAAAACTTTACAACTTTACATTTGAGACTTATTCTGGTATAAATTTAGCTGTACATGGAACCTCAGTCCATGACTACTTCGGTCGACTTTATTTTTACACTACATCTATTTTCAAGTTCGTTTGTTGTCTCTTAACACCTTCAAATTCATGCAAAGTGAAACGAGATGCAGTTGTAATCAGACTGTAAGGGAATGAATCGGAATAAAAAATATACTCCGCTTCAACGGAGGTGCAATGTAGGACCTGGTACAGGAAAATCCTCATTGTCAGAGCGGAGGACGATTAATTCCACCGATTTCCCTATCTATTAATTTAAAAAATTTCTACGTCTCCCCCATATGCGTTTCTATGCCATTGAAATAAATGTTTGGATAGTTGTAGTGATCACCTCAGAGAAGGTTTGTGTTGGTCTTTAAACGAATTTGGATTCCTCCCTTCCCCCTTTCTGTCAAAAAAAATTGTCCCCTCCTCCTTTCAAGACAGTTTCAAAAACTGCTCAACAGGTACGTACGAAGCTTCGGAATAATGTTTTCCGTCTTCAGCCAGATGTGTTACGAATAGATTCAGGGTGAAATAGAATACAGATATTGCAATGATCTTGCGCTTTATCTGTCGAGTGATTTGATTATATACCTGTTAAGCGCGTTGAGCTGTTTAACTTATGTATAGAACAGGCGATGAAGAAAGTTAAAACGGAATATGGAAAAGGAATCATACTGCGAGGAGAAGAAATAAAAACCTTACGCTTTGCCGACCATATTGTAGTATTAGGGGAGTCAGAACAAGACTTAGAAACCATAATAAATGGCATGAACGTGATAGGAGAAAGAGTTCAATATGAGGATTAATAGAGGGAAAACCAAGGTAAAGGAGTATAGTATGGGAAATAGTGGAATAACAAAGGGTTTTAGATTGGGAAGGGATATTTTTAAAGTAATTCTGCTACTTGAACACGTTCATGCCATTTATCATGGTTTCCAAGTCTTCTTCTCCCTCCCCTAATACTGCAATATCATCGGCAAACCGCAAGGATTTTATTTATCCTCCTTGAAGTATGATTCCTTTTCTATATTCCGTTTTAACTTTCTTCATCGCAAGTTCTTTATATATGTTAAACAGCATGGGCGACAGACTGCATCCTTGGCTTACTCCTTTCTTGATTTCCGCTTTATTTTCTTGCCCTTCAATTCTAATTAGTGTTGATTGCTTTCTGTAGAGGTTATGTATAAGTCTTCCTTCTCGATATTTTATTCCTGTCCTCTTCAAAATACTTAATAATTTATTCCAGTTCACATTATCAAAGGCTTTTTCTAAATCTTCAAATGCCGTGAACGTGGTCCTGTTTTTTTTTGTTAATCTCTCTTCTATAATTAGACAGAGAGTCAATATTGCTTCTCTTGTCCCTACAACCAAACAGATCTTCTAACTCGCATTCTCTTTGACGTACCATTCTTCTATACACTATTTTAGTTAATAATTTGCACGCATGAGATAGTAAATTTATTCTCATTAATCAGCCGCAGCCTTCTTCAGTATGGGTATAATTAATTAGGTCAATATCACTCAGAAATTATTCTACTAAGGCAGTATAAGATATTATGGCCACAGTAATGGCGGAAAAATCTAATAGGAATCATGATAGAAAATTATAATAATTCAAATGTGTTTGTATTATCCACACGAAAAATAAATTTTTGAAAAGACTAGTTTTATAATATTTTCTTGTCACTTAGTTACAGTCACTAAGAGTAAGTTTCAATTTTCCCCGGGGGTGTAGTTTGCTGAGGAACTCTTTCAGTAACGAATCCATTGAAAATGGCGGTGAACGGGCGTCTTTTCTCTGTCTCGCAGGGGGGGCTCAGGACAGACAAAAGAATTTTTACGAAGGAAGAAGGAGTGTAGAAAGGAAACAGTCGGTGGTTTAGATGTATGTGGGACGACCCGCGCGCGCGCGCCAGAGGACGAGGGGGGAAAAAAATATGGAGGACAAAACCTCAAGAGCGTGAACAACAGGCATCAATCACAAAGGAAGCCAAGGCTAAACTTTGAAGAGCGGTAAAGCAACAGGATTACGTAAGGAGGCGTAATGGAACACTGGCTAACGTGTAATTTTTATTGCGTTGTGTAAAGAACGAAGCTGTTTCCTTTACTTGGCTCGTAGAACAGAGCTGATGGTAATTGACTGGACTGGCCAATTTAAAACAATTTTTTTTGAATATATTTACGTAAATTAGTTTATTATCAGATTAACCACTTCATATTTTTTTAATTTGTCCGAGAAAGGAAAGTATTGATGTACACTCTCAGTCTTAGATATTTACCAATAATGCTCAATGTATTTGATCAATGTGGAATACTAATTTGTTACATGTAAGAACAATTAACAAAAGTAAAAAAATTAAATAATAATTTTTTTTGCAAAATAATAATTTTGAAAAGTGGCGTTTCGATCAGCCCATCATTTAAACCAGACTGAAAAATATTAGCTACAAAGATAGTACAAAACGACGAATGACCCAAAGATATGACTAACAGAGACTATTTAATAAACCTACATACATTGAACATAACCCTTTTTTATTTAGCATTTGCAGAAAATTTATTACATTTGATAAAAGGCATTTCAATAATTCAAATTATAATTTACTTTCTTATCTAAAATAACGGTATTACCAAAATTGAAATAATAAATTAGTTAATTCAGCCTATTTGTCAGTACTTTACAAAATTAAAATATTAAACATTACTACGTTTCGTCTCTTATTTGAGACTTCCTCAGTTAAAAATTTAGCTGTACCTCACTCCATGACTCCGGCCGAAAGAGAAACGGACAAAGAGGCTTATTTAACTCATTCATTAAACGAATGATTAATTTCCACTTGATGTAAAGTGATAGGAGAATGTATATAAGAAGGAATATTTAAATTAGCTTCATGTACCTTAATTCTAGTTCAAAGAAATCGTTTCGTCTGTCCTATGTAACAGTATGAGCAATTATTGAAAAAAAAAATTTTCATGACAATCAAATCAGAGAACATCTTTATAATTAAAAAATAATAATTAACGTATTTGCAAATTACAGAGATGTTGTGCTTTTTGAATAACATTTTAAAATTTGTAGATGGATGACGTAATGAAGTAAAACAATGTAATTATTAGAGTCTGTAAATATAAAAGAAGTCTATTCTAAGTAAAATTCAATGAATGATTGTTTATTAAATACTCTTTGTTAGTCACATCTTTGGGCTATTCTTTGTTTTGTACTCTCTTTCTCCATTACATTTCAGTCTGTTTTAAATATTGAAAAGGATCACAAGGGCGGATCTAAACGTCTTTTTTCCTAAATATATATTTCGTTCAAAATTTTATTGTATTGTCTGTTAAACGGGTCGTTAATTTTTATGTGTCCTAAATAATTCGTTACCTTTCTTCCGAAAGTCACGATTGTAACAATTGTGAATTATTAGGAATATTTTCGGGTTTATGAATGTATTCCTTCAAGAGGAATATTCATGTTTGGTCTCATAGTTTTATCAAGAATTTCTGCTAAAAATTCGTTTTTTTTGGCGGGAATTTCTATCTTCTGATTGGTTTACAATCTCACTCGTAATTTTAAATAAGTGTATCTTTTTTTCGGGGGGTTTCCACTCTCCTGCCAACATTATTCTTATTTTTCCCGTTTCCTACTGCAATGGGTCTTCCAATAAACACGGTGTTGTTTCTAGTTATACTTCCGATACAAATTATAATTTTAAGGAACGAGTGTTGTGAAGAGGTAAAATCTCAACACGTCCCGGAGTAGAGCGCAGGACCTTCCGCTTTCCGGGTTGATGTCCCAACCACTGAGCTAGTCCGAGTCGAATCGATTTGTTTGGGACGGAAGAGGGGAAGTCAAGGATGGAATGCCCTATGCAGATTTCAGAGGATGTAGCTAAGTAATAGGATAGGTTAGCATGGAGGGTTGCAACAGACCAGTCTTAGGACTGATTACGGCAACAAACAAAAGAAGACATATAGCTTGATGGAAGGATGAGTAGTCTACCAGAAGGAAAGTGAACGACGACGTGGCGACGGGAAGGATCACCATTGCCAGAAGGTTCTGTTTGAGAACCACCGTAAGTTGTCGGTGGGTTTTCCACGTGCTCGGTACTTGAGGACAACCTTGGCAGAAGCGAAGGCAAATTCAAGGCCAAGAACACTGGTCGTGCGTCTTCTCCTTCCATCTCTCCCTCTCTCTTTCTCTACATTCCGGAAGAACGTTCGAAAGAGCGTTTCGCAACCTTCCCTGACTACTACTTCCAACCTTCTGATTGAGCTCCGGAATAAGAATGAGGCCCGGAAAACACGACGGCCAGAACGAATTCTTCATTGACCAGAGGACCGAAAACACGCGCGTTTTATATGTGACGGGACACGCACTTTTTAATCTTCCTGCTCTGTAAATCGTAATTACCCTACGCTAAAATAATTTCTCTACAAAAATAAAAACTACTAGCTGATATACCCTGCGTTGCTCGGCTTCCCGTAAATAGTAAAGGAGGAATGTCATTAAACATAAGTTTTAAAACGAAATAATTTTTGACCGGTTTTTACAGACAGTTTTTTTAATTTTTGGTTTTAATCAAACAAGAGAAATAAAAACCTTACGCTCTGCCGACGTAGTATTAGGGGAGTCAGAAGAAGACTTGGAGACCATAATAAATGGCATGAACGTGTTCAATATGAGAATTAATGGAGGGAAACCCGAGGTAATGGAGTGTAGTATGGGAAACAGTGGGATAATAAAGGCTGTTAGATTGGGAAGCGATATTTTGAAGGAAGTTAAGGAATTCGGCTACTTGGACAGCGTGATAGCTAGAGTAGTATAGTACTTACAAGGAAGGAAATTACTTAGGACGAATATAAGTATGAACATTAGGTAATCATTGCTAAAAATGTTGGTATGGGGTGAGGCGTTATATGAGTGGGAAACGTAGTAGCAGAAAGGAAACCCTAAGGTTTACTGATGATTCTGTGGCAATAAGAAGAGTGAGAAAAAGAAGATAATAATAAACGGCATGTACGTGGTTATGGAGGAAGTGTTCAGTATGAGAATTAATGGAGTGAAGTATTGGAAACAGTGGATTAGAAAAAAGTGTTAGATTGGGAAAGGTTAAGGAATTCTGCGACTTGGGAAGCGTAGCAACTAGGGATGGTAGAAGTATAGCAGACATAGAGGAGGATAGCACAGGCAAGGAAGCCTTTCACGAAAAAGAGGGATTTACTTACGGGTAATATAAGTGTGAATATTAGGAAATCGTTGCTAAAAATGTTCGTGTGGAGCGTGGCGTTATATAGGTGCGAAACGTGGACGATAGGACTTGGGGAAAGGAAAAGAATAGAAGCCTTTGAAATGTAGTGCTATAGGCGAATGCTGAAAATCAGAAGAGTGGATAGAAACACAAATGAGGATGTTCTTAACAGAATAAAGGAAAAGCGAACAATGTGGAGGACTTTGACCAAGAGAAGGGATAGATTAATAGGCCACGTTTTAAGACACGAGGGTCTTGTAAAATTAGCACTAGAGGGAAGTGTGTGGGGGTGAGAACAGAAGAGGGAGGAATGGATGGAATACGCTAAGCAGATTGGGATAATGTGGGTAGCGCTAGTTATAAGGAAATAAAAAGACTTGCGCAAGATAAGTTAACGTGGAGGGTTGCATCAGACCAGTCTTAGGACGGAATACCACAACAACAAAATCATAAAGCCGAGAAAAACTCATTTTTCTGAAAATTATTATTAAATTAGGATGGAAGGTATTAATTAAAATTGTCCTGCGACACATGCATTCTTTGGCAGTTCATTTTTCATTTTACTGAATTTATAGGCATATTAATACAAAAAAGGAGGTAATTCAATTTTTTCAGATTTTGGCCGAAATTTCAGTCTCCGTGTCCCTTTAAGCTAGGTTTACACGGGCAGTGATGTTCGTCGAAGTTGGGTTGGCTGTGCACTGCCTACCGTTCACATCTTAGGCAGATAACTGCCCACTTCTTCACTGACAATTCTGTGCAAGTGCTGCCCTCACTACAGAACGGGCAGAGAACTCTGATGCATGTTTATACTTCTCTGCTATTTTTTGGCAACTACGACCGGTTGGATTGTTGATGTTGCATAGAGTCGATATATTGTTTATATCAAGTTGAATACTTTTCCCCTTTGTGTTTTATGGCACTCATAATATCCATAAACAGGAACTAATCACTTTGTATTTGTGATAGAATAGACGTAACGAGGAAAGGTTCCTGAATTCTCAAGAAAATGTCAAACTCAGTATTACGCTACTGTACTATAAATACATAAAAATTAAAACAGTTGTTTAGTAATATTGCTTTATGTTATTACTACAGAAATCAAGCAGTAATAAAACAGCACATGTACTTTGAAGCTGGTTTTCATTGTTTAATTGGCTCGGTTCCTATTACCTGTTTTATTCCCCTTGAAGGTGTCAATTACTGAACAAAACGAAATGAATTATTTTTCATTACGTGTGATAGTAGAATGTTTATAGCTATACATCATTATTTTGCGTATTTTTTTCTAGTTAAAGTTTGTGGACAATAATTATTTTTGGAAAGTTAACCTAAAAATTTATAGGCTCATAGGTGCAACAAACGAACTCCATCCTATATGCTTCTGAACCAAAATTCTAGCCGCTGTTCACAACAAAGATTCACCTACTCCAATCGCACACTACACCAAACTGCACGCTTATTGCAATGAAAAATACAAACTGTTTTCCATTGCGCAATCGATAGTCAGCCCTGCCTCACCGTTCACAATCGATAATTGACAACCGTAACTGCCACTAACTGGCCTCCCATGAGGGCAGCGTCTAGGTCGGTGGAGGGGGAAGGGAACGTCAGTCATGACTGACACTGTTGATACGCTCCAAGAAAAGTGAGGCAGTGCTCTCGTGTCAGCGATGGATTGGCAGTTGTCAGTGCAGCACTGACGCATGTGTACACGCCACTGACATCACTGCCCCTCGTTTTCTGGCAGTCATCACTGCCCGTGTAAACCTAGCCTTAGATACTTTGCCACTGTTTCTATTTAAGATACTCTTCGGTCTATTGTAACTATCAAAGACATATATAAACAACATAGACTGGACAAGGCGCCGGCATATTTGAAGCAAATTGAAGACTCAGGCGCCATTTTATGAATGGTAAGGTGGACGTGTCCTGTCGTCTGCTGGCATTGAATTGAGGTGGACTTACGAATACGTGCAGGAAGCGTATCTCGTAAATCAATATTTAAAAACTATATATACATATGTATTAAAGTTACAAATGAGCGGAAACCAGCTAGAAAGTGTTTCATTACATATAATATATATAACACATCACTTAAAAATTGTAAATTATTTCTGTTGTCACACAAGGAAAGTGCCGAAATTAAAGTTAACACGGATAGGGCTCATTAACATCATCTCAATGCTAAATACAACATGTAAACATTGACAGTTAATGAACAGGAAACTTTATAATAGTTAATTTATAATTTTTTTTTAAATCAGTCATTTCTGATATTAATGCCGAATTATTAGATGAGATATGAAGCATCTCGCTCATCAGTCTATAATAAAGATTACTCCCAATATCTAAAATTTTAATTTTTTTACAATTATACAATTGTACGTTGTACAAGTAACATCTAAATGCATCTAGACTGACATTAAATATAGTTGATAGGGATCAAGGTTAAACGAAATAAAACACATTCATTAATTACAGTACAGAGAACTACTTTCATAAAAAGAACAAGAGCTGGCTTGCATTCTAGAGCACCACGAAGATCAGAAATTTGGTAAATATCGAAGTTACAAACACGTGCTGTCAAAAGTGAAAATATGATGATATTTACTTAAAATACGATATTCCAGTTGTTTTTGAACTACGATTAGTACAATTGTACGCTGAACACACATTTGGCATGATTTCGGATGAAAAACAATATATTTTAATCACAAAAATACACGATTATTCAACCTCAGTCATTTAAACACAGTACATACGGTCAAAGTTCTTGACCGTAGACATTGTGATCGTCCCTGTTGTTAGTTGCTGCCACCCAGGGCGCTGTAACGTCCTCGTAGCCTCACTATGATGTTTATATATATCTTTGGTAATTATCTTATTGTGATGATCTTTGGACGCAGCGGTGAATGCATATCTCTGTGCTCTATATCTGTAGTTCTCTGAGATAATGACGCGCAAAGCATTGTGTTGTCGTCGCCGAAACCCAGGAAGAACTCCTGCACGACACGGTTATTAGGAGAGGGGAGGGAGACCAAGGTTCTAATTTAGGAAACCCACGGGAGGACGACGCCTGGACTCGACATGGAAGCTAAGTCACAACGACAGCATTGTTTAGTAACTGCTCGGAATTCAGAAAGTGAAGTCTTGACTCGGAGAGAATAAAAAAAAATAGACGTTGCCTGTTAAATAATAAGGATTCGTGAATATTTTGTCGTGTTTATTTCATAGATTGGAACAGTGCAGGCAACAGTCCTGCTCCCTAGTGGCGTAAAGACGGTTTAAGTGCAAACGACCGTCGTACCCTAGTGGCGTAAAGCCGATTTAAGTGCACACGAAAAGTTTTTGAGTCATTTTTACGGCAGAGAAAAATTTAAATACTACACAAGTTGGCATGTACTGCCTTAGCCGACGTGTGAGGACGCCACGAGTTGACTGGACGATATAGACGAAAGTAAAGTGGACGGCTTGTAGGAGACGCCCCTATGGAGGATCCTCTGTGGATGAATGCAAAGTAGAGTTGATCCGCGATGGCAGACAAGGCCAAGAGCCAGCTGAAGAACCGTCAATGGCCACGTACGACCGAGACACGTGGAAGGGAGTTTGACCGCGAGGATGCTATCGGATTCCTCTTGACTAAGACATTTGGAAGGAGGGTGGACGTGCATTTATATAACTACCTCACGAGCCTCTTCAATGAATACTGCGATCAACGGAACTTGTACGATTATGTCGTGAGGAGCGAACTGATTGATGAAGTAATTGTCGCAGCCCTCGACAAGAAAATGGAAATGGAAACGTTATGGTACAACGAAACTAGAATAGCGCTTAAAATGGTGAAAGCCAAACGCAGATTCCCTGTTCCGTGGTACAGGTGGGTTTCCTACGCACTGGCAGGGATTGCTGTAGCAGTTGTTGGTCTGTACAGTGTGCGGAAGTAGTAAACCTCTTCACCTTCGCTGTTACCCTCAGCTGTCCAGATCTGTCCTCGACCATTTACGATACCTAAATGTTAGGAAACCATGGTGCCAGGGAAGCTTATCTCGGCGAGCTTGAGTGTCTTCAAAGCACCGGATGGATGTAACAGCAACGTCAGGACGGTGCTGCTGCGAACGAGTGAAGACACGTCTAATTTATGTGGTAGTGCCTCTGGAGCTTTACCATGATGGGAAGGATGTTTACCAAATAAGGACTTTTACTTCTGTGCTGTGGACTTTGGTTCAGTGATTTATATCTGTGAGGAGTTTGATTCAGTTGTGTTGTATTTATGTACCTTCTATTAACTCTGCACCTATAGTTCTATTGAATAAAGGGACTTAAGTGAAAATACTCGATAAAAGTCTTTATATAATATCTCCACATTCTACTAAGGTTTCTCGAAAATGCCACACCAAGTACGTTCCGCAATAAACAACTAAATTAATCGGAAAAATTTCAGGAACATAATTCCTGTGCGAATTTTCTCTCCCCGCGGGGCTCGCCTGACTGCGTTAGGAATGCCTCGTACTCTACTTTTGCTAACTGCAATGTTTTCACATGCCGAGGCACATCTACCTATTTTAGGAGGTGTACGTACCGGGGTCGTAGACCTTCGGTATAGGGCACAAGTAGTCCCCTTATCCCATTGGATCAGTCGGCCAACTGCCTTCTAAAATTGGTGGAAACGCGGAGAAGAGAATGCTGTGACCCCACAGAAAACTCTTTTCTAATCATTCGGAAGTGAGAATAGTAGCTAAAGCCCGACCTACCGGATGCAGATTTTCTATGGTTTCCCCTGCTTTTTCTTTAGGTGAAATTCCAAGTAGGATCCCTAAACTACAGCCCGGGGCTCCTAGTCAACCCTTGGCTACCTTGCTCTACCTTCCACATCCCCCCTTTTTCAGTTCCCTTCCTCTGCTATTTAAGGGGGGGTTGCCTATTTCAGGATCACCCTCATATAACTAAAAAAATAAGTCAAAACCGAATTCGATGAAGTTCATGCAGACTTTTTTTTGTTAATAATTTACTTGACCTGTTTTCTAGCTTCAATAACAGTCTGTTTAACAATATTTTTCTTTTGTTGGTACATTTTTTACATAGATATAAATATGTACGAATACAATAATAAAGTATATGCGTTTATTTAAATTTGTTTTAGCATGTAAGATCATCATCTGTTACACTAGTTTTATTATTATATTATTTTCGTGGAGAGACTGAAGGAGAGAATTCTTACTTTCTTTGTCTCCTCATCCTTTCCACCTTTATACATTTTGTTTGTGAAACAACTCCGGTTTTCCGGTTACGACTCACGTTTCCCGATCTCCATGACGCGTTGGTCGAGTAGTTGTAGGTGTGAACCACCATTAAATACCATTTACTTCTAGGTTAATAAGTTTTAACGAGGTCGCAGAAACTCAGAAGATGAAACTCGCTCTGGCCGACCAATTGAAGTGACCACTCAAGAAAATATCTAAACAAATCACAACGTCGTAATGGTAGAACGCAGAGGTACTTGACGCTTAAGGCTTCTCAAGTGAGTGATTGCATTTCATCTTCCATGATGGGTACGACGGCTCTTGGCATTGGATTAAAACACGGATTCGGAAGAGACATTTCAACTCAAAATCTAGTAATATTCAGGTGTCACAACAAAAACTTTCCGTGGAGATGAAACTTGGATCCATAGTCACACTCCAGACGCCGAGAAACAATCAAAACTATGGACATAAACTGGTGAAATTGTGCCGATAAAGGCTCGAAAGGTGATGGTCTCTATCTTTTGGAGTTCTCACGGTAAAATATTCATAAATTTATTGGAAAAAACACAACTGTAACTGAGCTCCTCTGTTGGATCGTTTGAAACAGGTGCTGATTGAGAAACGACCAAAAATTTGAGCTTTTTCACCAGGGCTGAGCATCAGAAACAGTCTCAATGGCAAAAGTGTGTGAGTTGGGTTTCGAATTAGTTTCTCATCCACCCTCCTCACCAGACCTAACACCAAGAGACTTCTTCTTGTTCCCGAACCTGAAAATTTTGCTCAGTGGGAAGAAATCGTCATCAAATGATTGGTGATTTTTTTGATTGGTTGAAAAGATTGGAATTTTGCTGGGCCAATTGAATAGCCATTATATATATAGCTTTATAAAAATGAAAACAAATTTACATGAATATTATAATGGTGATATTTTCAAACTTTAAGCTGGCAATTCTTTCTTAATTAACACTACATATATGTTTACAAAAATAAGATACAAATAAATTCATTAAAACTAGCAATTCTCAATCTCTAAACTCAGGGTCGTATGTTATGGGCCTTCTCATAGATCAGAATATTTCACACAAAATCTACTCGGACTTGGCAGTATACGAACTCAGCAAAACGTTACAGGGGTAATTACCGTGTCGACATAATGAACCTTCCAGCGTCTTCCTCGTTGCAATTTCCACCTAATTTGGATCGTACTCGATCCAAATCAGAGCCGTCGCTCTATTCTTCCTGCCTCTAATCTCATCCGATCCACCGCTCTCGTCTCCACAATCTCCCTTGGCTAAACACCAATCTTCCGTCTCTATATCTTCCTTGCTTAAATTCCACAATCATTTGTCCAGCAATCTCTCTCGAAATCGGTCCCAAATATCTCTCTGCAAACCATTTTAATACCTACTGCCCACTTCTTTTGTTCATATCTCCAAGGTGGCAGGGATGGATATCAACCAATAACATTGATGGTCAATCTTCTCTAGGAGTTACAGTTTGCCCCTCTCCTTCACGATATTTGGGGAAAAACACCCTCCGATGCCACCAAATCTCACAAAAATTGAGGAACACCTCAGGCGCGCCATGATGTCTGGGTTTTAATAACCCTGGCTCAAATAGTCTCCTTTCTTTTGACTCCGCACCGCCAAAGTCCTAACAGATGTTACAATATATTACGGCATTATATGTAGCAAGAACTATAATTTTTATTATGCATACAGACTGTTTCGCTGCTATGACAATGACCTGTGACATTATTTATATTTCGCCAAAGAATAACCTGGGAACAAAGAGATTCTAACATCCAGAGATACTTTGACAGAAATTGATTGTATAATTAAAATCCTCATGAGGCGACAAATCAAGCTACAAAATCCCCGAAAGCAGACATTTTTTCAAAAATGCTAACGTCAGAGACATTATTATTATTATTTGCAATCTTTCAATCTGCTATAAACTAGTACCTTACTTTCATTTCTTTGTTACGCGGAAATAAATTATAGCGTCAACGATTTGTAAACCTGCTGCTATCTGCTTGACGAGTTGAGAAGTTAATCCGATTAAATCTTTGAGCCGGTAAGAAAATATAACAACTCGGCCGATTTAAGCCGTATGTGCATTTTTAATTTGTGTCCATTCATTGAACACACGAAACCGGTCGCAATTAATCTTACGCCGTAAACATTTCCGAGATATATACTGGGAGCAAAAGAATGGGGAACGACGTTGTCGGATTGCTTCCGATAAATTTTCATTGCAACAGTTAACCATAAATAACGAATTAAATTTTTTAAATCTTGAATTGAAATTGATGACATTTAAAAAAATTAATCAGACAGTGTTTCATTTTCGTTCCAATGATACAGGAAATGCTTTTATGTTCAGAATTAAGTTCCAAGAAAAAAGTAGTGTATATTATTCTCCAAATATTTGCAAATAAAATAAATTTTTATTTTTAATTTCTCTTTCTGAAATATTTTGAAGTAATTTCATACGCGCCGTACTTTTCCGTTAAACTCCTGTGTAAATATTAAATCGATTAACGTCTGCTATTAAAATCACAAATTAAATAATTACGAACAGATTTTTACAGACAGTTTTTACTTTTTATTTAAACGACGTTTCGGGGCATATTCGCGCCTTCTTCAGGGAAATACATATTTCAATTTGATATATATATATATAACATATGCGCTATACATAAGTATTTTCAAATTGAAATATGTATTTCTCAGACTATAAACCTGAAGAAGGCTCGAATATGTGCAGAAACGTCGTTTAAATAAAAAATAAAAACTGTGTAAATATCGGTCGGAAATTATTTAATCCTGTGAAAATATTTTTCAATGTAAAGAACTAAAGAAAAGAATATTCACCTTTATAAAATGTGACCTTTGTGAAGTTATACAGCCAAAATATCTTCATTTATGATTTCGTGACGAGGTTTCTGCCATTTTCAATTTTTTTAATACTAATTTAGCTATGATTTTCTATGAAAGTAAATGAAACATCATGGTTCTCAAAATGACAAATACAATTATAAACACATTAAATAATTTTTTTCAATCAAAATCTTCATATCGAATAGTAAAAGTTTTAATTTAATGTCCGTTGTAAATTAATAAAAAAATATTTTTGCCTTTTTTCGGTCAAATTCATTTACTAAATTTGTGAAAATATATACACCGAAACGTCGTTTATCTTTAAATTGGATCAATAAATTAGTCTGTAAAGAGGGTCATTAATTATTTTTATTCATGTCAAATGCCTTAAAAAATTTCTTTTGGCGATTTGAGTATTCAATTAAAACGTTTAAGTAACGTATTAAAATGTTTAATCGTGAATTGAAAATGATGAAACTTAAATAAAGTAATGTGATAGTAGAATGTGAAGAAAACATGGAAACCAAAACAAAATTGCATGAACGTGGTCCTGGATAAAGAGTTCAATATGAGGATTAATAGGGGGAAAATCAAGCTATGGAGTGTAGTATGGGAAACAGTCGAATAACAAAGGCTGTTGGATTGGGATGGAAGTTAAAGAATTCTGCTACTTGGGAAGCGTAATAACTAGATTAGGATAGCACAGGCAAGCAAGTCTTTCGCGAAAAAGGGAATTTACTTACGGGTAAAATAAGTGAGTATATTAGGAAAATCATTGCTAAAAATGTTGGTATGGAGTGTTGCGTTATATGGGTGCGAAACATGGACTATAGGAGGTGTAGACTGAAAAAGAATAGAAGCTTTCGAAAGGTGGTGTTATAAGAGAAAACTGACAATAAGATGGGTCGATAGAGTGACTAGCCAGGACGTTACAAGCAGAATAAGAGAAGAGAGTACAATATGTAGGACGTTGACTAAGACAAGGGATAATAGGGGAAGTGTATGAGGTAAGAAGATGATAAGCAGATTAGAAAGGATGTGTGGTAGCTGTGAAAAGGCTAGCGCAGGGTAGGATAGAATGGAGGGTTGCATCAGACGAATCTTAATACTGATTACTATGTCAACAACGCACTTTCCGTTTAGATTTTTCTGCTCTTCTATTTGTGTGTTTTATTTACGGCCTGAGGTTGGGAGTCTTCGTCGTTCTGTTAAGTGTTTGAGTTTTTGCTTCTCCTTACTATGCGTTTATTAGGTTTAGTCTCGTAAATTGTGTAATTTCTTATTTAAAGATTTATGGTATTTAATTGTTTCAAAATTGTTTTACCTTTATGGTGTTTAACATATATTATATCATTAGAGACTTTAAATGTTTCGCTCAGAGGAACTCCACTCCTCCCATATTAATAAATTTTTAATATTAAATTCATCGTTGCTAAAAAATATACAGATTGGGCAGGAGTAAGACTTGCGAGGGTGTGGAATTTGCAGTCCGCAAAGGTTGCGGGTCCTAAATCCTTAGTTCCTGTAACCCACTGCTTTTCAGCAACCGGGATATCACACCCATTCGTGAGAAGGAAGACATTTTCACAACGTGATGCCTGCCGACTTAGAAATCTATGAGAAATTCCTGGAAGTCGTCTGTGATTCTTGGACGAGTAGCCTCTGAGGAGCCGAGAGTAAAACAAAACACAGGTTCGTATCCGGCTACAAGGTAATTGTGCCATAACGTTTTGCTTTTCTGAACCACAGTGAGAGCCATCTAAATTAATACCCTGAATTTTAGCCCACCTTAAGTAAAAAAAATCTCCATATATATTGTCATGTTTCAGGTAATAGAGGACAATAATACAAATTGAGCCCATAAGAAAATCAGACATTGAGCTGTAGATTAAAATTTGTTAATGAAATTCATTGTACAGATTATATTTATTATTAATACTATATTATATTTTTAGTTACGTTGGACAAGAAAATTTATGTGTCCGATTTTTTAGTTACGTTCATTTCATCTTCTGTTATTATTTGTAGCTTGTTTGATTTATTTAATCACATTAAAGTGTTTCCTCATTCCAGGATTAATGAAATCAATTAATCAAACATTTCTTCTTGATATTTCTCATTCTAAATCGATCATCGACTGTCTATTCTTTATTTATATTCTTTTTTAAGGCAGTACATATAATTCTTTTTTAGCCACTTGAATTTCCTTGAGAGCTCGTGAAGGTAATTCTTTTGTCCGTCACTTTCCGGTTGTTGGATAACGGATTCAACATTCTCTTATTTTCATATTCACCCTTGGATTCCGATAAGGATCTCGTGTAATCCGCCGGGTGTTAATTGTGCTATTTGACGCTAACAAATTGCTGTTTGATTTATCTGCAATCCAGTTACGAACAATTATAGCCATAAATTATTCAAATAAATAAATCAGTTAGTTACCCATAACGGAGTGTAGAGTTACTTTGTACCATTCTAGATACTCCGTTTTTATTATTTCCTCTAAATTTTTTTTTGTATTACCCGTTTAATTCGTACATTCATCAATCGCGACGTGACTAAGAGACTTTCTCTACTTTAGAATGAAATCGAGACACTAACTCGATAATTTTTCAACGTCGTGTTGAGGGAAGAAAGGATGCAATAAAGTAGAAATAGATAGGAGTGGACGTGCCTCTGCGTACGTAACTTCCTGTTGCAAAAACTATGCAACTAAAACAACATACCGCGATAAAAACAGATAAATGCGGACTTACTCAGAGAAAAGAGAAGGCTAACACGGTTTAAATAACGTTGTAAATATTTCTCGTTAGAGAAGTCTAAAGAATGAAAATCAAGCTGAATTGGGAGATAAGTTGAAGTCCCACTGGAAGTCTTTTTGGGAAACGAAGGATGCAGGGATGTTGTTGTGGTATTCAGTCCTAAGCTGGTTTGGTTCAACCCTTCATGATAGTCTATTCTGCGCAAGCCTTGACATTTCTACATAACTGCCTCATCCCACGTCCTCCCTCATGTGATTAGCGTATTCCATCCTTGGCCTCAAACTTCTGTTCTCATCACACACACTTCCCTCTAATGCTATTTGTACAAGACCCTCGTGACTTAAAACGTGGCCTATTAATCTATCCCGGTTCTCTTGGTCAACGTCCTCCATATTGTTCGCTTTTCCCCTACTCTGTTTAGATCTGCCTTGTCAGTGATTCTATCCACCCATCTGATTTTCAGCATTCTCCTTTAGCACCACATTTCAAAGGCTTCTATTCTTTTCCTTTCCGCATCTCCTATCGTCCACGTTTTGCACTCATATAACGCCACGCTCCATACGAACGTTTCAGCAACAATTTCCTAATATTCACTCTTATATAACCCGTAAATAAATTCCTCTTTTCCGCGAAAGCCTTTCTTGCCTGTGCTATCCTACTCTTTATGTCTGTTATACTTCTACCATCCCTAGTTATTACGCTTCCCAAGGAGCAGAATACCTTAACTTCCGTCAAAATATCCCTTCCCGATCTAACAGCCTTTGTTATTTACTCCACTAGTTCCCAAAGTACAGTCCATTACCTTGGTTTTCCAGGTCTTCGTCTGATTCCCCTAATACTACAATATCGTCGGCAAAGCGTAAAGGTTTTTTTATTTCGCTCCTTGCATTATGATTCCTCAATATGATATTATGCCTATAATGTAGAGCCAAATAAAGAACAAACGGACCAATTTTTTTAAAATAGGAAGCAAAATAAAGCGTATGGTCCTTTCATTATTGCATTCTTTGACTCTACTGTAATATCTTTGAAATGTATGTTATTTTTGATACGTTGTTCAATTCAACCGGAAGAGGGTCCAGATCAGGACCAAAACATATAGTTGTTTTTAAATTATAGCCTGTTTATGTTTCACTAATTTTTTGTCTTTTTTGGCCTTATTTGGAATTTTATTAAACTTAAAGACATTAATAACTGTTAAAATTTGTTTATTCTGCGGACTTTCACATTTTAATGACATACGGTATAATATTCAAAGTTTTTAATCTACAGAAAAAACATCTAATAAAAAGGCTTGCACAAGAAAGGTGGCAGGACTGAATATTACAAAAAAAGCACATTGAGTAAGACGCAAAGTAAACTTCTAAACGTCGGCTTATCTAAATTTGTTAAGTTGTTCTCTTTATATTATAAGGTTTGTCTATTAATATACGGTCGTATCAATTTTTATTAGTTCCGTAGTCGTTAATTTTGACAATATTGCCATTATTATAGCCAAACCGGTTGATCTCTGTCTTACGGCAGCCTGGTTCACCTGATTCACCCCTGGACTGTCACAAGGCTAATTTTTGATTGACCGTGTAGGGGTCTTGCCCTTCTCTCGTGATCCTCCTCACGGTTCAAGTCCCTTCGTTGCAAATTTAAATATTTCAAAACAAAAAAAAACATTTATAACGTAACGACAAGATTAATACTGGTTTAGAGTTTTGTTACATTTAGCAGTCTTGAAGAACGTAACATCGAGAGTTTTCCATCGGTTATAAATGTGGGCGACCGAGATCAAAACTGAAATGACGTGGTGGCGGTAATGTTGTGAGACGCGTATAATAGTTCAACATATAATTTGTTTCATTAAAATAAATTAACTTTCAAATATCAAGAATTTTGTATGAAATTCCGTAGAGAACAGTCCTGAGGTATTCGCAAGGCACCCTTCCGGGGGGAAAACCCAGGCAAGACAAACACAGCCATATAACTTCAAGCTGACAGTGGCAGTATTTGTAAGAAAGTTATTTGCAGCTCACCGAAAAAAAAACAGGTCCCCCCAGGTTAGCAAGGTGGTTGACCCAAAGGATTTCTAGGGGTGGCCCCTCCAAAATTTTGAAGGACCTGGGGAAAAACGGAGAGACCACTGAAGTTTTAGGAGAGGTGTGAGTTCGAGGTGGAGAGGATCTTGGAAAAGAGAGTTGGAGGTGAGAGGTCAGCACGAGGAAACGGAAAGGACTGGCTGTCTTCGAGTCTGAGCTGAGAGGAGAAACGACCTGGCTGCAGGTATCACAAGGAAAAACACCGAAATTAGAGGCTTGCCACTTCTATGCTGACCCAGAAGCGGCCTTTGTGTTAAATCCAGGACTGCCGGTCAACAGGGAAACTAGGGAAAGACGCAGCAAAGTAAGGCTCTGGTGTATGTATGAACACACAATACAACCCTGAGAAAAAGAAAATTAATTTACTATATCTCTTGCAATATTTTTCCTGGTCAGCGCTCAGCTAGGTAAATAAAATTCTTTAGAGGATGCAGACTGCCGCCCATGATGTTTAACTTAAATACAGAACAGGCGATGAAGAATGTTAAAACGGAATATGGAAAAGGAATGATACTGCAAGGAGAATAATTAAAAACCTTACGCTTTGCCGACAATGTTGTAGAATTAAGGGAATCAGAAAAAGATTGGTAACCATAATAAATGGCATGAACGGAGTTCTGAAGAAAGAGTTCAATATGAGGATTAATAGAGGGAAAACCAAGGTAATGGAGTGTGGGAAACAGTGGGATAACAAAGGGTGTTAGATTGGGAAGGGATATTTTGATGGAAGTTAAGGAATTCTGCTACTTGGGAAGCGTAATAACTAGGGATGGTAGAAGTATAGTAGACATAAAGAGTAGGATAGCACAGGCAAGGAAGGCTTTCGCGGAAAAGAGGAATTTATTTTCGGGTAATATAAGAGTGAATATTAGGAAATCGTTGCTAAAAATGTTCGTATGGAACGTGGCGTTATATGGGTGCGAAACGTGGACGATAGGAATTGGGAAAGGAAAATAATAGAAGCATTTGAAATGTGGTGCTATAGGCGAATACTGAAAATCAGATGGGTGGATAGAATCACTAACGAGGAAGTTCTGAACAGAATAGGGGAAAAGCGAATAATATGGAGGACGTGACCAAGAGAAGGGATAGATTAATAGGCCACGTTTTAAGACACGAGGGCCTTGTAAAATTAGTATTAGAAGAAAGTGTGTGGGGTTAGAAGAGATGAGGGAGGCCAAGGATGGAATGCACAAGATAGATTAGCGTGGAGGGTTGCATCAGAATAGTCTTAGGACTGAATACCACAACAATAAAAAATTTAAAGTATTGTAATGTTGTTGAATTTTTTACGTTTGTTAAGAATAAAACTGTTTAAATTTCAAAGTTAAGATTTATTGGTGGCCACCCATTCAAAATAATTTTTTTTATAAAATATATTTATAAATTATAAAATCCACGGCACAGTTGAATCAAACTGGAAGTGATCAGTTTTGCTGAGTGCAATTTGTATCCTTCACCTGTTACTCTGGTGTCACCAGAAAAGCAGTTGGAATATGATTTACGGACTGAGTGATTACGGTGAGAGGAAGACGGCCAGGGGAAATGAGGTAACGAGGAAGACAGCGGAGAGGCTCCTGTATCTCCTTTCTCCCTCCTAGTGCTCCTGTTCGTCTCGTTAATGCTTCCAACAGCTTCCGCTTGCGGCGACAATCAATAGCGACGGAATCCGGAGCTGTGCAGCAAAAACCATCCTCGGCGGACAAAGGGCGACCCTCAACGGTCACGGTTCATTTATCAGCCAGCCGTCTCACCATCAACGTCTGTGTCGTCACATTTAAATCATCAGCTCATCTACAATTATCGCCCCTGGTAAATCCAACCGTAATTTTTAATATATATTTTTTACCATGCCACAAAATGGCAGCGACATCGGAATGCGGGTAAGGCGCCCTTCAAATGATATTCTAAACCTAATATCGTAAATTAAATTTCTATTTTTTTTTTCAAAAATGTTTAATTATTCAATTTATCAGGTTTACTTCAGTCACAAATTGAACACTTACATTTACGTCAAGCGTTTGTTGAATTCGGTAGGCCATAATCATCTTCCGTTGTCCAATTACAAAATTTATGTTCGTAAACTGGACCAGAGTGGAATCCCGGGAAAAGTTTACACACCAAATATACTGGAAAAAAATTTTGCACCTGTGAAATTTAGACGTGCTAACCTAAATTAGGAATTTACAGTTCAGGGTGAGACATAGTTGAGGAAAATAGTGATGTAACCCTCTTCCTTTGAATGAAGAAACCATACGCTTAATCCTCAATATAGGCGTAACACGGACGATTCTCCATTCGTTAAATTCAATATAAATTTTAGAGTCTCCTTGTAGTTTTCAAAGAGGGATTTGAAGCCGCCACCTGATGACGTCACGCTATGACGCAATGAATAGAAAACTATATCAGTGGCAGCGCGAATATATAGTTGTTGTTGTGATATTCAGTCCTAAGACTGGTCTGATCCGAACCCTCCATGCAAATCAATCTTGCGCAAGCCTTTGCATTAACGCATAACTACCACATTCCATATTCTCATTAATCTCTTTAGCGTATTCCATCTTTGGTCTCCCTCTTCTGTTCTTACCCCAAACACTTCCCACTAAAGCTAATTTTACAAGACCCTATTAATCTATCCCTTCTCTTAGTCAAAGTCCTCTATATTGCAGGTCTTCCCTTATTATCCTCACAAGTTCCTTGTTACCGATTCTATCCACCCATCTGATTTTCAGCATTCTCCTACAGCACCACACTTCAAAAGCTTCAATTCTTTTCCTGTTTGTACCTTCTATTTTTAGCAACGATTTTCTAATATTCACACTTGTATTACCAGTGAGTAAATTCCCTCTTTTCGCGAAAGCCTTCCTTGTCTGTGCTATCCTACTCTTCATGTCTACTAAACTTCTCCCATCCCAAGTTATTACGTTTCTCAAGTACTAGAATTCCTTAACTTCCGTCAAATTATCCCTTCCCAATCTAACACACTTTGTTATTGCACTGTTTCTCATATTACATTCCATTACCTCGGTTTTCTCTCTACTAATCCTCACATTGAACACTTTTTCCAGGACTACGTTCTTGCCTTTTTATGGATTCCAAGTCGTCTTCTGATTACCCTAATACTACAATATCATCGGCAAAACGTAAGGTTTTATTTCTTCTCCTACATTTATAATATCCCACTAAATAGATTATTCTATAAATTATTAACCAAGACGTAAAAACAGCCGACCCTGTGGTCTAGTATCACTGCTTCAGAATACAGAGGACCCGGGCATGGATATGGATGTCTGAGTCGTCATGATCCCGGAAACTGGTAATGAGACTGCTGGAGCCATGAATGTTCTGTAGACCCTTTAATAATTAATAATTAGTTAATTACCTCAAAGAGATGTTGCCACATCGCTGGACAGGTCGCGTTGTGGCCGCTGACCTGACGCTGCTCCAGTAGCCAGGAACACGTTTTGGACGATCTGTGGTTTATATTCGTGCGGTTCCATCAATGACAGCTACACAAATAATATTCGAAGAAAAGCGACACCAAACCGCAGCAGGTGTTCTTACCGTCCCTTTTGATATTCTGGGTTTGATATGGAGACAATTGAAGATTTTGAAAATTACAGTCGGTAACACCTCATTCGGTAACTTTCAAAAGTAACTTCCTGGAACTGCTCAAAATATCTTGAAGAATTTGTATTTCACCTACAGTCGCATTTGTCGCGTTAAGTTATTTACGTGTACCGATTGGGTTTTCCCCTGCCCCACATGGGCGCTGCGGGAGTTTTCTCGCAGGCGCTTCAGCCCAGAGTGACTGCGGGGCTCACCTGATCATGTCGGGAATGCCTCGCACTCTCTCTGGGTATTTTTTATCAAAGTTCTCATAAGCCGAAACACCTTCACCTATTTTAGGAGGTATATGTACTGGAGTCGAAGACCTTGGGCATATTGCAAGAGTTGTCTGCTGATCCCATTGGATCAGTCGGCCAACTGCCTCCTGAAATTGGTGGAGACACGGAGAAGGGAATGCTGCGACCCCACAGCAGACTCGTCTCCCGTCATTCGGAAGGGCGTGATAATAGTACCTAATGCCCGAATTACCAGATGCAGATTTATAGGGGTTTCCCTGCATCTCTTTAGGTGAAACACCGGGTGGGATCCTTTAACCATAGCCCGGGGTCCATAGTAAACCATTGGCTACCTTGCTCTACCTTCCGCATTCCCCCTTTTCAATTCCCCTCCTATTAAAGGGGAGTTGTCACTTCAGGATCACCCTCATGTAGCCTGTTACCCCCCAAAAAAATTATGTACCCTGTTAACCAAAGAAGAAAATGGAAGGCCATATTAAAGGGAAATGGGATGCCTGTGTGACTTTTCTCTCGCAGGTATTTCTCTCCATATCGACTGCGGGGCTCACCTCACTATGTTGGGAATGCCTCGTACTCTTTCAAGTTTTTTTTCTTCAAAATTTCTCACATGCTGAGGCACCTTCACATATTTTGGGAGGTCGAAGACCGTCGGCATACGATAAGAGCTGTCCGCTGATCCCATTGGACCATTCGGCCAACTGCCTCCAAAAAATGGTGAAGACACGAAGAAGAGAATGCTGCTACCCCACAGCTGACTTGTCTCCCTTTATAGTACCCCAAAGCGCAACCCACCTGATGCAGGTTTTCTATTGTTTTCCCTGCATTTCTTTAGGTGAAACACCGGGTAGGATTCTTAAACTATAGCCCGGGGACCCTAGTAAACCCTTGTTCTACCTTCCACATCCCCCCTTTTTCAATTCCTTTCCTACGCTATTAAAGGCGTGTTGCCTCTTTCAGAATCACCCTAATGTTTCCTCTTACCCTCCCCCTCCCAATTTTTTTAAATTTCATTGTCTTTATAAAATCCTGTACTTTTCCAAATATCTTTACCGTAAAAATTTTCTACTGGAAACCTCCTGATTACGTATTTTACCCGCACCCCCTCGCCCCTCCTCGACCTTATCCCCACTATTCGACATTCCTGTCTCATCACGACATTTCAAATGCTTCCGTTGTTCTCCTTTTCTTTTCGGGAGGTCGGCCTTCCTAACAGTCCATGTTTCATTTCCATACAATCCTCGCCGCAACAACTTTCGAAAGTTCTTCCGCGAACCTAAAGTGATGTTCGAAAATAACGGTGAGCTTTTTATGTGACATTATAATTTATTCGGTCAGCTACCGAGAAAAAAAAGTATGTAAACCCCCCCTTTTTTTAGCCTTCCAGGCCTGTATGTCGAATTACGTTTGGAGAAATTTCTTTTGACAGTTCACGTGAAAATACCACACGCAAACAACAAACATTGGTCAAAGGCTGAGGGGATCGAGTTCAAATCTCGGATCAGCTATAATTCATCCGTTGCACTCGACGAAGCGAGAAATCAATCTCCACGGTCTATATTTCATACGCGGAGAAAATCCGTTTCACCCTCATGTAATTTACGATGTAGCGAATCCACAAGCTTCATACGTCATGGCGGAATAGGGGGGGGGGGGGGGAAGGAGACTTATCAGCCCTACTTCACCTTGTCCTGGGAAAAGGAACAGCTCCTTATTCCTCTTCAGTTAATTTCGGCTCATTTCGGAAAGTCCGAGAGGGAGAAAATATTTTCCGTGTCCATCCGTGTTTGTGCCAGTGTGCGTGTGTGTGTTTTACGCGGAAAGAAATTACCAGTAAAACCAGTTCCATTTTCGGGCTGTTGAATCAGCGTCGTTTTTAGAAGGTACAAGGGTCATCTTGAATGTACGCTTTTCCTCCTGTCCTCCCCAAAATCCTCCAACCTAGCAATTTACTTCGACGAATTTCAAATATATTATTAAATCACGATTCTCTGCGGCTTAATGACCAATCACGTCATATCTACTTTATTTTTAATATAAAAACAAATTTCATTTAATGGTTTTGTCAGCATCCATGGGACTCATATCATGCAGTTACAGGCAAACAATGCTACACTGAACTGACGACAAACAATTGTGAAAGAAGTGAATGCTCAAAAGTTTTAGGCATACCTCTAGATGATAAATTAAATTATAAAGATCGAATTAGTACTCTCCTAGGAAAACTAGGCTAGGAAACCCTTGCTAATAGAATTATGTCGATCTGTAGTGACTCAAACATAAGAAAATTTAAATAAGGCCAAAAAACTGATAAAAATATTAGTGAAACATAACAAACTATAATTTAAAAACAACTACATGTTTCGGTCCTGATCTGGACCCTCTTCAGGTTGAACTGAATAACAATGTACAAAAATTACATTCCAAAGGTATTACAGTGGAGTCAAAGAGTATAGTATTAAAGAACCAATGAAAGTTTTTGTTAAAGAAAGCAAAGATAATAATTATACATTTCATGAATATCTTTAATAATAATAATCATATTCCGTAGATCCTGTAAAGAAGCTAAGCTTCAAGGATGTGGAATGGGTCAGGGTGTACATTTATTACATTATTTTATTGCATAAAAGATAAATATACTTATAACAAATTTTTGTATTATAAACTATTATAATTACTCTTCTCGATTCTTCTATAATTCCTTATGTAGAGGTGGCTAGCAAGAGCTTCAGTGTAATTTCCTGTTATCGAAACGTTAATCTGGCTATGAAGATGGATATCCCTGAATAATGCACACCTTTCTGTGCAATTGACAATGTTTTACATTTTTTATACAGATTATTTTTGTTCCTTGTATTGAAGGGATGAATATCAGAATTATTAAAAAATAAGTGCCTATTTGTAATTAAAAATAACATCAATGAATAAATGTATTGGCACGTCAAAGTGAAAATGCCTAACTTTTTGAACAGAGTTCTGCAAGAAGTTCGTGAGGAAACCTGCCTCACATATTGCTCTAATAACACGTTTTTGACTAATAAAAATCTTATCTATGCCTATTGAGTTGCCCCAAAATATAATACCATATGATAAAACAGAATGGAAATATGAAAAGTATACTAATTTTCTTGTTTTTAGATGACTGAAGGTGGACATTGCTCTGACAGCATCACATGTAGCTGAGCTGAGTTTCTCAAGTAATTGATTAATCTGATTAGTCCAATTTAATTTATTATTTACTAAGAGACCTAAGAATTTAACAGAGGAAATTTCATTTACATTTTTGCTGTCATATTTAAGTGTTATAGATTGTAAATCTGTGTTGAGTGTGTGAAATTGCATGAAATGTGTTTTGTCACAGTTATTTGTTAGTCCGTTCGCATTAAACCATGTTAGCAGGTTAGTTAAATTATTGTTACTTGCCTCTTCTAGTGTGTCTTTGTTACTTTTTACTATTACACTAGTATCATCTGCAAAGAGGATAGCTTTAGAAGTTGAATCTATGGTATTAGGAAGATCATTTAGGAAGATCATTGTTTTTGTTAAACAAAAATGTTGTAACGGAACATACAGAGGTTTTGTCTTTCGATCGCTTCATATTTTTAACGTTTAAGTGTATCTTATCAAGACTTTCGCCCTTTTGAACTCCACATAATCTCGTGCACAACTGATAACGACATTACGCCGCTCCGTCAAAAGGATGTGCGGCGAAATTTGGATTCGATCCCGCGTACTTCCTTCTTTGCTTGGGATTTACTGGAGCATAGCGAGATGGTAAATCGTTTCCGTAGAGTTCAGCCTATTTGTTCATTGCTTGACGTCAGACACGGAGTAAAGTCAGTTTAGTGAGGGCGTTCTCGTCTGTACGGCCTTGAAAATTAATGGCTGTGGGAATAGTCACTAAATTAACGTGAAAGATGAAGATGGTCTTGGACCAGATCCGCTCAGACATGAATGGTGGATTGTCTCCGTCAGCTCAGATCAATCTCTGCTTATGGATATTTTCATCGGGTGAAGCCAAGAAGTTGTTGTTAATCTTGGAGGAGCCGCGTTCAGTAACTACGTCTTGGAAAGTTGTTTTAATTCTGGAGGAGCCACTAGTATCTGTCTTGAGGTTCGGTGATGTCCTGTAGCCGTCTGCGAGCCCGGGATAAGTGAGAGAAGGCGGCAATTAACATCAGACGGACTTGCTGTTGAACTGTGAGCTGTTGATACGGTAGCACACGGCCCCTTAACACGCAGAGGAGACCAAAGAGTATCTTAAACATATAGAGCGGCAACAGCGTGATTGTCATCCCCACTCCTCTAGGATCAACTCGCGTGTAGCTCCGTAAGAGGCCAAGTAAAAACGACGCTTTTTGGGTCCACTAAAATCTACCTTAAAGCAACAAATCAAAGTGGATTAATTTTTACACCATATCCTAGTATTTTCAAACATGTAAGGTCCAAATAAAAATTTATACGGACGATTAACAAAAGTGACCATGGTTCCAAATCAATATTGCGAGTTGAATGCGAAGTTATACCAACATATTTATCAAATAAATGTTAAAAATATATAATTTTCTATTCGCAAATGTTGGTAGAGAATGTAAATTGTTTTTCCTAGTATCTAAAATCGGAAAGTAAGATGATTTTTTTATATACTTGGACCGAATGGAATTTAAAAATTGAAACACTAGCTCATTAAATGATTGAAATGTCACCTTTTTTAAATTCACAATAAAGCATTTGGATACGTTATTTATATATTTTGATAGAAAACTAATTACAAACACACGAATTAGCAAAACCTAATTTATTTACACTTTCGACGCAAAGTTTTTGATTGAAAATAATTGCTTAGTATCGTTTAAATTATTTCTTTGTTCTTTTTGAGTGTATTATGGTGTAATTCACGTTTATAAAAAAATCCTGACAAATTATTTAGACTAATTTTCAGAATTCCAGAAACTTCGAACCGAAAGCTTAGATGAACATTAAGATTGAATATTTTGACTCAATAAATACCGCCACTTTTACAATGATCTCATTTATAAATCTACATCTTCTATTTTATAAGCTGATACGTCACAAGAAAAATATATTTGCAAGAGTTTACACGGAAAAGTAACAATTTATGGCATCATATTTCAGAAAGACAAATTAAAAATAAATATTTATTTCATTTGCAAATGTTTTTTTTGAGGAATTTTCGCATAACAGTGATAATTATGGGGTGCAAGGGTGTGAGAAGATAATAGGAGAGTAATGGTATAATTAAATAATAATGACACAATTGTTCCTTTTCTGTTCTCACTCGGACTATTTTGAAGAGGGTTTCAATTGTGATACGTAAATACTGTACGGACGTGAGTTATGACGTCACTATTTTTTTTTGTGAGATGATTTCTGGTGACGAGTTCTAAGACAAGTTCACCTGCACAAATGATTCATTTCTATTCTAAATGTGACATCTTTTTGAATGTTGATTTTACCTTTTATTTTTCTTCTATTGCATTCATTTCTACGGCATGCAATATGCATTCTATCTTATATTTATTTCCCATGTTTATAATTTATACGTAGTTATGCCCTCTACTTTCCATTTCATCATTTCATCTTTTTTTGTGTGTGTACACGTGTGCGTTTCCAATTGTTTATCCACGTTCAAAGAGACTATGACGTCAGTGGGGCTTCAAGGCCATGACGTATTCGTGGGGTTTGTAGCTCCACCAGTTCCTACTTCGGGTTTGCAAAACCGCTGAGAGCATTAAGCGATTTTTGGAGATTACTGTCCTAAACCTCAACATGTTCAGGATAACCCCAGTGTTGATTTTATTTATAGAAGAGTAACTAACGTCTCGTAGTAAATTCCCTGGCGATGATATTTTCGTAATCTTCTTCCTGCCAGGACTTTCTGGAACCGACGAAACTCTTATTAGGGATTATAACTTCCAAGCAGTTAATTACACGGAGTGCCAACGACTTCTAATTTGCGGTAATTTAAAGTTTCCCTAATTATCTGGTGCAGCTCGGAGCAGCATAATGACGCTCCCACTCAATTTTTTTGGGGTGGATGGGGGAGGGGGTCGGGGGGTTGGTTTTCTCCCCTAGTGCAGGCCATTCAACACGTCCTTCTCTCACTCAATATAAATTACTTCTTTATCGGACCAAAAAATTTAATTTCTCAGTAATTTGAGAAGCTTCGTACTTTAACTCACGCATTTTGTCATTCGTCGACGGACTTTAGGTCTTTCTATTCTTGTTTAGTAATAATAACTATATATATATCCAATACGCCATTGGTTCTTACCTTGGATGACATCTTCTTGTTTCCACGTCCGTTGTGGCCCTCCCCATCTTTCTGCATCTTTCGTTGGTTGTCCAATCCAAAATCTTAATTGACCATCTATATTCTAGCATTCGTTTTAGCTGCCAGTATCAAGTAAGCCATTTCTACTCTATTATACCTATTTCACATTTTTAAATATTAATTTTACCATATGTTTTTTCTTCTCATTGTATCTATTTCGCCTGCTTGTGATCTGGATTCTACTTTTTATTTATTTCCCATGTTTCTGTTTTATACGTAGTTATGCCTTCTACTTTACATTGCCTCTAAACTCCTAGTTTCCACGTCCGTCTAGGCTTTCCCCTCTTTCTGTATCTTTCATGGGTTGTCCGATTTCAAACCTTTATTGGCCATCTATTTTCTGGCATTATTTTAAGAGCCCAGAACCAAGTTAGCTGTTTCTATTCTATTTACAATATCGCTTCAATGTTAATTTTACCATTCGTTTTTCTTCTCATTGCATCCATTTCTACGGCTTGCAATCTGCATTTATTTCCCATGTTTATGAGTTATACCCTCTACTTTCCATTGCCTTTCAACTCCTTGGTTTCACGCCCGCCTTGACCTTCCACTTTTTCTGCGTCTTTCAGGCGTTGTCTAATTCCAAATCTTAATTGGCCATCTATATTCTGGCATCCTTTTTAGGTGCCAGTACCAAAATTACCCGATTCTTTTCTATTTAGTCTACAATGTCTTCTTCAACGTTTATTTTACCTTTTACTTCTCTATTTCACCTGCTTGTAATCTGCATTCTACTTTTTATTTATTTCCCATGTTTCTGAGATATACGTTATTATGCCATAATAAACTGCTTTATTGACCACCTATTTTCTGGCATTTTTATTAGATGTCAGTACCAAGTTATCCGTTTGTTTTCTATTCTATCTGTTACCCCATTTTCTTCTCATTCTATGCATTTCGCCTACATGTAATCTGCTTTCTATTTTTTATTTATTTCCCATGTTTCTGAGTTATTTGTAGTTATGTGGTAATATTATTTTCTTCGTCTCCCTTGCTCCACCAAATACCACTGAGTTTATCAGTAGCATTCAGTCCTTGATTTAATTCTACTGTTTTTGTCTTTTGCCAAATTCGATATTTTTTTACTGGAAACTGATCCTAAATATCTAAATTCACTGCAGATATTTTTTACATTTCTCCCAATTAATATAAATTTTTTGATTGTTTGTACCAACAACATGACATTCCGTATTGTCAAAATTTATTTCTAATCTCTACTTTTGGAATTCTTCTTCAAGCTTAAGTGTCAAGTAACTTGCACCATCCACAAATAGATGTGTGTAGATGTGCCAATCCTCAATTTGCATCCTCATTTTAACCACATTTAATATATTAATTTCTAACGCACATTATTCCCTTCTGTCAAGGGCATAAAAAACCACGGAGGAATTTTTCATTGTTCTAGAAACATGCGAGTGGAACATTTGAAAGCTTGGATATAAACGTATGTGCTCAATGTTCCTTGGACAATTGAAGATATGTTGAGATGGAGATAAACATGTGGTCTCCTCCTCGTCGCACGGAACTCGTGATAGTTTTCAGAGTGTATCACTAGACTCACCCTCTTCACCACAGCGGCCCTGTGGCGCAACGGATAACGCGTCTGACTACGGATCAGAAGATTCCAGGTTCGAATCCTGGCAGGGTCGAACATATTTTTTTATTACACATAAAATCGCTGCTTTTCATATCTTTGATCATACGTCACCACGAGCTGACTTTTCCAGAGATAATCTGTTAATTTCGATATATCAAACAATGATATTGAGTTCGGTGACCAATTTCAACGGGAAAACACTGAGGCTGTTTCTAGTACAGCGAATCACAGAGGATTTCAAAAAAGTTCTTTCACCAAAGCTTATATCTCTCAAATTAATATTACAACAGGTTTAGGGAGGAAAAGAGGATGCTTTTCTTTTGTTATAACAGGAATAAAATATCGAGAAAGGCTTATTAATCCGTAACCTCTACAGGAGGCAGGCAGAGATCAAGAAAGGAGTAAGTCAAGGATTCAGTCTGCCGCCCATGCTCTTTAACTTATATACAGAATCGGCGATGAAGAAGTTGAAACAGAATGTGGAAAATGAATCATACTGCAAGGAGAAGAAATAAAAACCCTACACCTTGCCAATGATCTTGTAGTATGAGGGGAAGTCAGAAGAACACTTGGAAACAGTAATACATGGCGTGAACGTGCTCATGGAAAAAAAGTTCAATATGAGGATTAGTAGAGGGAAAACCAAGGTGATGGAGTGTAGTATGGGAAACAGTGGAGTAACATAGGGTACTAGATTGGGAAGCGATATTTTGACGGAAGATAAGGAATTCTGCTACTTGGTAAGCGTAATAGTAGGAGGATAGCAGATATAAAGAGTAAGATAACACAGGCAAAGGAAGACTTTCGCGGAAAAGAGGAATTTACTTACGGGTAATATAAGTGTGAATATTAGGAAATCGTTGCTAAAAATTTGTGTATTGAGCGTGGCCTTATATGGGTGCGAAACATGGACGATAGGATTTGGGGAAAGGAAAAGAATAGAAGCCTTTGAAATGTGGTGCTATAGGCGAATGCTGAAAATCAGATGGGTGGATAGAATCACAAACGAGGAAGTTCTAAACAGAATAGGGGAAAGGGAACAATATGGAGGATGTTGTCTAAGAGAAGGGATAGATTAATAGGCCACGTTTTTAGACACGAAGGACTTATAAAATTGGGATTAGAGGGAAGTATGCGGGGGAAGAACAGAAGAGGGAGAAAGGGATGGAATACGCTAAGCAGATTAGGTAGGATGTGGGTTGTGCTTGTTATAAAGAAATGAAAAGACTTGCGCAAGATAGGTTAGCATGGAGGGTTGCATCAGACCAGTCTTAGGACTGAATACAACAACAATACAAACACAATATTACCCGTAAGTAAATCCCTTTTTTTTAGCGAAAGCCATCCTTGCCTGTGCTATCCTACTCTTTATGTCTACTATTCTTCTACCATCCCTAGTTATTACGCTTCCCAAGTAGCAGATTTCCTCAATTTCCTTTAACATATCCCTTCTCAATCTAACATCCTTTGTTATTCCTCTGTTTTCTATACTCTCGATATGTTTCTAGATTTAAAAGAGGTAGCTTAAAGTTATTCTTATAAAATTTTAGCGATGTTCTTTTTTTTGTCTCTTATCTCTGTGAGTATTCATCTCGCGTACTTCAGTGACATGTATGTAAGGGTTGACTTGTTCTTCTTCCTGAATAGAGCAGTAATGAAATCTAAAAAGAACCCTACTTCGGATGATATATATATATAGTTGGGTTGAGATTTAAGTTTAAATTAATAAGACAGTCATAATGTAATGCAAATATATTTACTTGTTTAGATTAACTTATCACCATGTGTAATTAATGTTAGTAGTATCACTGCCTTAGAAATAGTTTCCTTGTAATGTAATTGCTTTTGTTATATTTTTTACATTCTTTATCTTTGGCGTGTGTTGACATGGTCTCTATTCAATAAGTAATATATAATTTAACCATGCTTCCATAAACAGTTTCATTTAAGCCATGAACTTGGAATTATTCATCATAAATATTTTGCCTGATAACTAATACATCAAAGACATCAGATAAGTAGCACAATCACAGGCACCTTCCTCCTGTTTATAGGACAGCTGTAACAGATACACTTTAATTTTTACATGGAGGGGGGGGGGAGATGTCGGAGGAGGAAACAGGCGTGAGATTAATTAAATATGCATGCTTGATGTAATTGTTTATCGTAAGCGAACCGTGGAAGGCGACGCCGTGGAGAAGTTGCGGTGCCCTTCCACCTTGACACCTACCTTGCCTTGCCTTGCCTCGCTCTTCCAAGGACGAACAAGAGGCTCTCCAGGAGAAGCGAACTTGCGTATTCCTGTTCTGTTCCACACATGCCAAACTGCTCATTAAGCTCCGACGGCGTCCATAAAAATATTTCGCGTTTCCGTCGGCAGTCTACGCTATTATTACGGCCCAAATTAACAAACTTTTAACTTCGCCTCGCGTAATAACATGTGATTGTGTAATATTTATTCTCCTCCTTCTCCTCGCTGAATTCGAATATGTTAATCATTTGCCGTCTATTTTCATTACACATGCCTTGTCGAATGAGAAAATTTGCATCTATGCAAATTTGAAGAAGTTATTGCGTATTTTATATCATGGGCTGAAACGAATGTCTTGACAGACTTGCTCGACCGCCATTGAATTAAAAACGATTTTACTTACCAACACTCGAAGGCTTCCTGAGTTTCGTTCGGCGGAGGTGAAACATCAGCAACCCCCAAACCGTTGTCAATTATGACGAAGGAATAGAAATGGTCAGACACTTCGTATAGCCATTTGCCAGGAAAATAACTTATTGTTTTTATTATTATTGTAATTAATACTTAGCTGATATAGTAGTATTAGGGGAATCAGAAGAATACTTGGAAACCATAATAAATAGCATGAACGTAGTCCTGGAGAAAGAGTTCAATATGAGGATTAAACGACGGAAAACCAAGGTAATGGAGTGTAGTATGGGAAACAGTAGGATAACAAAGGGTGTCACATTGCGGAAGGATATTTTGATGGAAGTTAAGGAATTCTGCTACTTGCGAAGCGTAATAACTAGGGATGGCAGAAATATAGAGTAGGATAGCACAGGCAAGGAAGGCTTTTGCAAAAAAAAATAGAATTATTAGGAAATAGCTGCTAAAAATGTTTTATGTAGTTTGGGAAACAGTGGAATAGCAAAGGCTGTTAGATTGGGAAGGGATATTTCGACAGAAGTTAAGGAATTCTGCCACTTGGGAAGCGTAATAACTAGAGTAGGATAGCACAGGTTTGAAAGGAATTTACTTACTGCTAATACAAGTATGAGTATTAGGAAATCATTACTAAAAATGTTCGTGGACGGTAGAAATTGCAGAAAGGAAAAGAATAGAAGGTTTTGAAATGTGGTGCTGTAGGAGAATGCTTAAAATGAGTTGGGTGGATAAGGTTACTAACCAGGAAGTTCTAAACAGAATACGGGATGAGATAACAATATGAAGGACTTTGACTAAGAGAAGGGATAGATTAATAGGCCACGTTTTGAGACATCATGTCATTTAGTATGAGTTCCAAGTCTTCTTCTGTCTCCCCTAATACCACAAAATCATCGGTAAACAGTAGTGTTTTTATTTCTTCTCCTTGCATTTTGACTCTCTTCATCGCCTGTTCTATATATAAAGAGCATGGGCTAGAGACTTCGTCCTTGTCTTTCTCCTTTATGTCTACTGTACTTCTATTTTCACTAGTATTATGCTTCCCAAGTAGCAGGATATCCTTACTAATCTACTTAGCGTATCCCACCCTTTACCTCCCTCTTCTATTCTTACCCCGGACACTTCCCTCTAATGCTAATTTCACGCTCCATACGAAAATTTTTAGTAACGATTTCCTAATATTCACACCGTAAGTAAAACCCTCTTTTTCGCGAAAGTCTTCCTTGCCGGTCTTATCCTACTCTTTATGCCTACTATACTTCTACCATCCCTAGATTTTACGCTAACATTAAAAAATCATTGCTAAAAATGTTCTTATGGAGTGTGGCGTTATATAGGTGCGAAAACGTGGACGATAGGAGTTGCAGAAAGGAAAAGAATAGAAGTATTTGAAATGTGGTGCTGTAGAAGAATGCTGAAAATCAGATGGGTGGATAGAATCACTAACCAGGGAGTTCTAATCAGAAAAGGGGAATAGCGGACAATGGAGGACGTTGACCAAGAGAAGGGATAGATTAATAGGTCAGGTTTTGAGATATGAGAGCCTTGTAAAATTAGCATTAGAGGGAAGTGTGTGGGGTAAGAAGCGAAGGACAGAATACACGAAGGAGAATAGGGAGAATGTGAGGAAATGAAAGGCTTGAGGTTGCATCAGACCAGTCTAAGGATTTAATACCACAAGAACAATTGAATTGATCGTAACATAAATATGAAACTACCATCACTTGCTCTTAATACTCCTACGTTAATCTATCAGTGTTACCAACCATCTAGAAACAATATTATAGGTATAACCCTTTCATGTTTCTTACAATTTAAATTTGCTTTGGTCAACCTGGTCAGTATAGACAATGACGCAAACAGTTTAATAAATTAAAAATATTTTCTACTTTCCAAGCGTGAGATTCTAGGATCTATAACAAACAGCCTTTACAGAAAAGAGAGTTGATTCAAATGTCATAAACTTTTGTACTACGCACTTTAATCCAACATCTGCTATGCCAAAGTAACGTCGCCCGCATATCTAATATACAGAGATTAATGGCGGTTGCTCTGTACATATAAACGATGTCTTATTTATTTCCTTTGAATGCCGTGAACATATATTCACAGGTCGTTTCTAATATTGGTATAATCACATTTACAACAACACTAACAGTTAACAATCAAGTTTTGTCGGAAGAGATGCCACAGAAGCTCCACACCGCGAGTCAGACCAAAGATCGTATACTCCACTCCCGTCACATATTCTTACTCCTTTCTTAAAAATTTTCAATCTAAATAAAGAACAATAAATTACTTTAAAAAGCCAATACAAGAGGAACCAACAATAATTCTCAAATGAGCGTTTCTCTTTATTCACACTTCTTAGTCTTCTTTGGATCTTTTGATATTCAACCGTGACCCTGACAGTCGTTCATGTTATGTTGAAATCATTTTCCTGTGAGTAATCACTAGTTTTTCAACTCTTGAAACTTTCTGAACAACGAGGAAGATGATTTGTGTCGTTTACCGCCTAATTTTGAATTACTAACGTTGAACGTTAAAGGAATAAGAATACATTTGATCAAATTGAATCAAATAATAATTATTTACTATCTAAGAAAAATTATATTCACTTTAAATGCACTGGACAGTCACTCGGTCTTTCCCTTTATACACAACCGTTAAAATATCTACGTTTGAACAGACTCTTACATAAATTTAGAAGGAATTATGAGACTTCTCTCTCGCTCTCTAGCAGGGGACTCGGGGAAGCCGACTGAAATACAGTAATGGCACACAAATGAACGTATAAGGCACTTACTCGTATGTCAATACAACGTGTTTTTATTTTATTTAGAATTCACGTCTGGGTCGTGCGGAGATGATTCACCGTGGAGGCGGTGGACTCTGAAGTTCTTTAGAGTTGACAGCGTTGTGCATCAGAGTACAACTCTCTTAATGGCAGCTTCTTCTGCCCTGTTTTACTCTCCGTCTCCTCCGACTGACTAGCCTACAATCTCCTTCAAAGCCCCACAGTGTTAGGGGCGTTTTCCCCCTACCCATCCACGGTCATGTGACCCTTTTGGCCAATCACTGCCCTCAAGTTCCAGAATTTCTCTTCCTTTGCTCTGCTTCCCGTCTTTTATTTTCGCAGAACCAGGAACCGCGAAAAAAAGTAAGACAGATTTGGTATGCGCCCGTTGGAAATTCATTTCCCTTCTGCCCGTGCTTTGCTGGTGTCTCGGTGCCCCAGAAATGCATTCTAGACGTACCTGTCGTATTACTCCTCGCGAAGATTATTAATGAATTTTCTTCTGTTTGTTTCTTTATTTCATAGTGCAGAGTACTTACTGTGGTCAAAATCAAATCTTGTGCGTGTTGTAATAAGTGGATATGGCAATCGTCATTTTATTTAGCCACTGGGTGAAGAATTCCCCATTTCGGAGACACCCGGCCAAGTAAACACCAAGGCGCTAGAGAGGCGAGACATCGGGCATCAGAACTTGCCAAAAACACCGTTTGGAGACTTAAAAAATCTGATACCTGAGTTCAGTCGTCTGACCCCGGGAATTTTGGAAGGTTACGGAGAAAAACCCTGGGCCATCCTGAATTATGAATTGAGGCTGAGGGTCAGGTGATCCGCCACGCATCTCATGGTGGGGTGAATGGAGGAGATGACCTGCGACGATGGATGGGAGAAATTTCGGCAGTCGGTCATGGAGAGTTGAAGAAGGAAGATTTCTGGAGGGTGCGTGGTGTTTGATCCACGGCACGGCAGTTGGACACGGAGAATTGGACTAGCAGGATGTCAGGAGAGTGCGTGGGGTTGAGACACGACACTAGAGAAATTAGTCAGCCAGGAACGAGCTTTGAAGTAAACAGGCGGAGAGAAAAGGAGGAATCTTGCTGGTGTAATAGAAGGAAGATGTCCCTACGACGAGGCGAACTGCAAGCAGGTGGAGTCCTATCCAAATAATTTCCCACAGTCCAGGAACGAGCTCCAGAGGCGGCCAGAATTCGTGGAAGACGGACCTCAAGATACCGGCGAGAACAAAGAACAAATCTCAGGTGTGTTAGTGCCAATATGGAAAAGTGTGTGATGACGATTTTGTTGCTGCACGATGAACCCATAAAAAATGTTCCATAAGTAGATAGTCTTACTAAATACAATTGAGCTGGCCGTGGTAAGTTTAAAAAAATTGGACACGAAAATTTAGTAACTATTGTTTTTTTATTTTCTGTAAATAAATTTAATTTGTTTTTATTAGATTAAATCCAATAATTCAGTTTTATTTTAATTATAATGGAAACCCCCAGTTCATCATAGTATTTATGCTTGTTCAAAGAACCGTCAGTTAAATTCACAGAATTTACTTATAGATCTCTGACAATTTACTGAAGTGGACATTTTCACTCTCAGCTATTACAGAATGATCCGTGGAAGGATTATCTAAACGCCGACGGTTTCTCGTCACGATCCTCGTCTTCAGCTTCATTACCAATCGCCTTCTATCCAATAAATGTCAAATTTGTAGATATTTCTATCTGAGCATTTTGTTTTTATTTTCCTTTTGCCGTTAAAAAGCTGTTCTTTTGAGTTAGCCGTCAGTAAAGCAAAGTCACCTCTTAGCACCTCTGTGTCTGTCACTTTTTCTTTCTCTCTATCAACCAAAGAAATTTTCCGCCGCGTCCTTGATACTTCTCGCCTTCCTTCTCGGAACTGAATTCGTCTTCTTCTGGGCATTGTTTTTGTACATTGTTCTGCACGTACCGATTACGTACCTGCTCAAGGAATGAAGTTGATACGCCTTCACATTTCCCCCCCTCCCCCATTAATTCTCTGGTGTTATACCTGGAACTCTACTAACGCAATGTATAAAAAAAATTCTGAAGGAAGGTTGCTGGGGTTGTTCACGGGATTGTTTTTGAGAGTGCTGAAGTGTAGTTCAACATTACAACTTTCGCCAATTCTTAAACTGTCTTTCCATCCTCATCTTCATAATTATCAACTTCTCATTAAAGAGATTCGCGAGGATCTTCATGAATTTATCTTTAACCCGACGAGGATTCACATCATTTTGGTTAAAAATATTATTTTTAATATTTATTTGGCTATTTTGACCTCATTAACAACTGAATGTAAACTATACAAGACTACCTCCTGTGATCTAGTGGCTGGCGTCGCTGCCTCACTACACAGACGTCACTGGTTTGAATCCTGACATGGCATGGACTTGGATGCTGGTGTCGTCACGGTCACGCAGACTGGGATTAAGACTGCTGGAGAATCGATACTCTGACCAAGTATCATTGCAAATTCGGAATGCGTCATGTAAGATGACATTCGTCAGTCGACCCGGAATAAGCTGCAGAGCCAAGAAAGAAGAAGATGAAGAAGATAAGATAAGATAAGATTTATTGGATCCATAAGTCCTCTATTGAGGAAATAGGACAAGCCAAAGAATATGTTTCATATCACACTAAGAATCAATAAGAACAAATATGATACACATAGATAGAAACTATGTATACAATGATAAATAAAATAAAACAAAGCAAGCAAACAAAATATGAATACAACATATCAAGAATATGAGTACAAAACAATAAGAGAGATAGTAAAAGAAACTATGTATACAATGATAGACAAATAAAAGAAAGCATACATAAGATATAATTTCTGGATAAACAATGTCAATTTGGAACACTATATCGGTATAATAGATCCACGCACTTCACAATACACTACACTTTGAAACACACGTGTGTAGATCCGTGGGAAATCAGGCTCCAGCAGATCTCGTCAATTTAGGTCATGAAACAAAGAAGAAAAGACCGTTAATGAAAGGATAACGTATAATATACACCTGATATTGTTTGCATATGATGAACACTGATTCAGCACTTTTGCAAAAATAGACTTTAATTACTTTCAGACCGATTGATAAATTCAGGAATAGAATAATAAACTCCTTCTAGCAGGAGAATCTATACTAGCGACAATAATCATTACATTAATCATTGTCACATAATTTCGAGAAAGAAGGCTTATACATAACCTCTATAGAAGGCAGACAGCTGTAATTAAAATGGAAGATCAAGAAAAGAAGGCAGAAGGATGAAGTCTGTCGCCCATGCTGCTTGATTAATATAAAGAACAAGCGACGAAGAAAGTTAAAACGGAATATGGAAAAGGAATCATGCTGAAGGAGAAGAAATAAAAACCATACGCTTTGCCGATGGTATTGTATTATTAGGGGAGTCAAAAGACTTGTAAACCATAATAAATGGCATGGAGAGTTCAATATGAAGATTAATAGAGGGAAAACCAAGGTAATGAATGGAGTGTCGTATGGGAAACAGTGGAATAAAAAAGGCTGTTAGATTGGGAAGGGATATTTTGACGAAAGTTAAGGAATTCTGCTACTTGGAATGGTATGGGGTGATGGGTGCAACAGATTGTGTCGGCGGGACGACGAGAGAATGACCACGCCCTGCAGATATAATTTTTCTTCATGCTCTGATTGAAATTATAACTATTAAAATCAATTTTTGGTGTTTTTATGAAAAATACCTGGCGCCCTAAAGGAATTAAGAAATCCTGGAATACGGAGCAACGACGGATCCGCTACATTTGGCATAAAGAGTAGGATATCACAGGTAAGGAAGGTTTTAGCGAAAAAGAGGAATTTCCTTACTGGTAATATATGTGTGAATATTAGGAAATCGTTGCTAAAATATCCGTGTCGTTAAATGGGTAGACGATAGGAGTTGGGGAAAGGAAAAGAATGGAAGCATTTGAAATGTAATATAGGCGAATGCTGAAAATCAGATGGGTGGAAAGAATCACAAACGAGCAAGTTCTAAACAAAATAGGGGAAAATCGAATAATATGGAGGACGTTGACTAAGAGAAGAGATAGATTAGTAGGCCAAGTTTTTAGACACGAAGGACTTGTAAAATTGGTATTAAAGCGAAGTGTGTGGGGTAAGAACAGAAGATGGAGGCCAAGGATGGAATACGCTAAGCAGATAAGGAATGATTTTGGGTGTGTTAGCTAAAGGGAAATGAAAATACTTGCGCAAGATGGAGGCTTGCATCAAACCAGTCTTAGGACTGGATACCACCACAACAACAAGGACATTCTTCATCATCATAATGTTCATAAAAATGCTCGTATGTATTGTGACGTTATATGGGTGCGAACCGTGGACGGTATGAGTTGCGGAAAGGAAATGAATTGAAGCCTTCCAAATGTGGTGCTGTAGAAGAATACTGAAAAATATATGGGGTGGATATAATCACTAACGAGGAAGTTATGATCAGAATAGGGGAAGAGCAAGCAGTATGGAGGACGTTGACGAAAATAAGGGATAGATTAATAGACCAAGTTTTGAGACGTGATGGTCTTGTAAAATTAGCAATAGAGGGAAGTGTGTGGGGTAAGAAGAAAAGACGGAGGAGAAGGATGGAATACGCTAAGAAGAGTAGAGAGTATTTGGGTTTTGATAGTTATGCGATAATGAAAAGGCTTGCGCTAGATGGCCCAGCGTGGACTGTTGCATCAGACCAGTCATAGAAGTGAATACCACAACAACAAAATTTTTAAACGTGATTGTGACATGTGGATTGGGTGGATTTTAACGTAGCTGTTGTTAGGCTGGCTGCCTGCAAAGTTGCGAGTGCTGAAGTGGTGGGTGTGCAGGAAGACCGACGGCTTCATTAGGAAATGGCACAATGGAAACTCGTTCCGCACGTAAATGGAAGCCGACATTGTTTGTCGGGACTAAAGATGGATCTCATAAGTGCAGTAGAGTGTCGTCAAGGGCAGTGCAGGAAGCGAGAGATTTATCAGCGGCAGTGGGCTGAGACCAGGAGGATGTGTGTTTTACAGGCCGCTCTCGGATAATTGCCTGTAATTGCCGTCGCCGCCGCCGCCGCGGCTGTTGTATACGACAACAGTTAAAGAAAGCCGTTTGAAACATTCATTGCACAAGAGTAGTGTTGGCTGTGCGTGTGTGGGAGTGAGGCAAGAGGAAGTGAAGCTGCTGGCTCAGCTCACCTTCGTCCACCAACATTCCTTCCTTCCTTCCTTCACGTGCCAGACTCTAACCACCATCTCAAGCTTGGTGATGCCATCCAATTCACTTGTAATTTTGTTGTTTTTGAAATAGAAATAAAAAGAGAGAGTATTATAATCGTTGGTGGGCAGAGATGATTTAATCTCGCTTGCTGCCCGAGGATGTACACTGTTTTAACTGTAATGTTGTGTATGTGGAGGAATAAGTGTGTAAATCTGTGGGAGCCAGCCCAATTCCTCCTCAACACAGAACGAGAGACGACTTCAATTACACCACATCCTGCGTCATCACAGCTACAGCTGAGAGACGCACAATCTGCTACATTCGCTGACTAGAGTAGTTATCTCTGCACTTCTACAGAAGACCAAGAAGAGAAAACGTCACGCAGCAGCAAGACAAATAGACACTAGCAGTTGTATTATATAAAGTTCTCGGCTAGTAATACTCAACACAGTATAATGGATCTTTGGAGAATATTAATTCAATAATTAAATAATTGATGAGATTTTATGATAAAAACTATAAAAAAATTTACTTTGACGAAAACAAAACATGTTCACAATAATAATTACAATTTTAAATATTTCAATATTTGCGCTGACAATTATTTTCAATAAAACTACTACATAGATATTTACATAAATTATTTATTTTAAATTCTTAAACACTAACAATTTGAAAAGTCATCTCAGGGTCGCACTTTATGGGCCTTCTCATAGAACAAAACTAATCCACTAGGACCTGGCAGCAAATAGAAAATTACAAAGTCACAGGAATTATTTACCGTGTCGGCTTTTCACTTCTTCCGGGCTCGTCCTCCCTCCAGATCCAAGCTGCCGATCACCGCTCTCGCACCATCTGGCCAATTCTCCTTTCAACGCTCTCGACCACGAATCTTTCACCAATCTGTCACCAATCAATCTGCTACATCTCTCATCACCACCAATCTTCCTACCAAAATGTCTCCGCCTGCCTCTTTTAAACCTCTTCCCCACATATGCGACACCTATCACCAAGGTGGCAGGGGTTACACTGGTTACACTTGGGGAAAAGCACGCCCCCGGTCGCCAAATTCTCAGCCAGATTGGGAAATTCCGAAACCGGCGCCGAGGAGTCTGAGCTTTATGGCCCAAGTGTCAACCGCTGTCTCCTTTATTTAATATTCAACGCCGCCAAAGCCTGAGCAGCTGTATCTGTTCCTTACAACAGTTGTTCTCAAGTCTTCATGTCTAACGCTTTGTAGCACCAATCGTCTAAGCGCAATATCACTTAGCCAATATTATTCACTATACATATTACAAGTTTAATAAAGCATATCTCGCTTATTCGTCATATTCGATCACAAATAATATTTATTTATTTTTCCTCTCTACATCAACGACGGAGTAATAACTAGAGATGGTGGAAGTATAGTAGACATAAAGAGGAGGAGGATAGCACATACATTTACTGTCCAAATGTCTCAACAAATAATACACCATTAGTTATCACCAATGAAGTGAAATACCTTGATTTACTATTGGACTCTAAACTTACATGGAAACCGCATTTAACATCCAAAAGGGTTCATATCAAGAAAAAGCTTCGACAAATGCAATGGCTACTTTGCAGAAATTCCCAAATAAAAACAGAAATTAAAATACTCATATATAAATGCATTATTAAACCCATATGGACATATGGTATTCAACTGTGGGTATGCGCAAAGCCTTCCAATTCAAAAATCCTTCGTACCATCCTAAACGCACCCTGGTTCATGAACATGCACAGACTCAGCAGCACTAATTATCTCCTCAGACACCATAACGAAGAGGTCAGCCATCTAGCAAATGAAGAGGAAGCGGCCAACAGATCTTTGAAGATTAATTTTATTGCATTCATGAATCATTTTGTTTAGTTAGAAGCGTGGTCACTGGACCACTTCTCCCCTCAGTGTAATTTGATTCATCCAATTTGCTTAATGTTCAAAATGAACAGATTGTAAATTTCTTAATAAACATAAAAAACTAGCTGGGGACCCGGGTATTTATTTATATTATCCCGGTACATTATTTAATTCATGGTTAACATATAACTAAACCGACATCGAAAACGTCACAATATGAACCTCAACTATACTCCCAGTATCTCGAGAGAGTTCAAAATACCCCGGGTACAAAAGCAGTAATAAATATATTTTCACTTAATGCTTAAATTTTTTTACTTAAATCGCATATTAAAGGTCATAACGTAACACAGCGACTCGCATTACACCAGTTTCGACCTGAAACTCTATAGTTTCCGCTTTATTCTCATATTAGAAATTACTAAATTTTAAAATTTACAAGACACGAAAAATAACACTAATTTATCAATTTATGTATACGTCGTATCGACGATGCAAGGAAGTTAATTTTTTCTCATTCTGCTGCAACAACAGTAAGCGGGATGAATGATGTAGGACTTATAACTCGCAGTTGGTTTCCACGCCGCGGCAGTTCCAAGAAATCTTCCCGTAGAATTAATATTTTTATTTGTATTCATATTATATTACTATCTTCTGCATTACATCGAGATCAAAATAATGCATGCCTCGAATGTCCACCTCGAAACATTTATTGTTATGTACTGAACTTGTTTTCGTTACCTGTCCCCACTTTCACAGATATTTGGCCGTACTGTTTCAGATGGGACACCCTTTGTATGAGTTGAACTTCTTCACTGAAGTTCTCCTCTGACCGAGTGACACAATTTTTGCGACATCAGTAATAACTTTATTGTTGACACCTGATTGTGGTTGTTACGTAAGTGGAATAAACAACATGTAAATTTTCTGGATAAAAAGAGTAAACCGGTTGATGTCTGCCACCAGCATGTGATGTGATCTCCAACTATCAGCATTCTTCAGCGGCAACTCATTTACTTTCAAAATGTTACAACTATCAAGAATTTTATTTCCGTGTACTACTTCACTTTAGACTCAATTTGTTTCTCGTGGTTCTATGTGGGTTCAGCAAGTAAACCCGCGAGGAATTGAGAAGAGCCGTTCAAGGAACACGGGGACTGAAAATACATCCAAAATTAAAAGAAAAATCGATTTTCTAATTTTTTCTTATTATTATGCCTATAAATTCAGTAAACTGAAAAAAGAAGCTGCCAAACAAAAGAAGGAAGGTGTTTCATAAGCTGTGATACAATTTTAATTCATATGTTTGGTTATAATTTAATAAAATATTACCGTTTTTCAGAAAAATATGTTTTTCTCAGCTTCATGTTTTCTGGTAACAAAAATCTGCTATGCGTCACAAATATACAGATATTATCTTAATTCTTTTTGTACATAATCTACATGTAAATACTTTCACATTCAATAATTCGTTTTTTCATTGTTAAAGTAGTTTAGGTGAATAAAAATGTCAAAATCCTGAAAGTGTCAATTTATAAGTAAACGCATAAACCTCTTAGAAAAAAAAGTATTTTCTCCCCAAAGTTTTATTCATTGGAAAAATAATACTGACAATTGATAACAACGGTCAGCCCTACATATGTTGTTGTGGTATTCAGTCCTAAGACTGGTCTGATGCAACCCTCCACAAGCCTTTTCATATCCTTATAACTAGAACAACCCTCATGTCTCAACGTTCTCCATATTGTTCGCTTTTCTCCTATTCTCCTTAGAACTTCATCGTTTGTGATTCTATCCACTCATACCACTGTTTGTAATATTTTGCCGATTTCTTGGTACTTCTAATTCCGAGTAGGGTTTGTGTGAGTGGTTCTGCTTTATGGGAAAACACGTTTAAACAACCCCTAGAGAGCTCTTGCATTTAGTTAGAACCCATGTATCTAGTTCATAAGAAAATTAATGTGTGTAAATATATAAGGTTTATCGTATAAAATCCAGCAATGTAAGTTAAAAAATTTATTCAATTAATGCATGTTGCTATAATTAAATGTAAAAGTCAATATTATTCACGTTTTTATAATTCTTTCATTTTAAAATGTTTATACCATTGTATTCATTACAAGTTGAGGCAGTGATGAGTTACTCTTAGTAAAGTCTCAAAGTAAGTTACAATTTGACGTTTCAAAACTCTTGGCCTAATTTGAGCAGCATTTCCAGGTTTTATAAGAAAGGTAAAGCTTCTAAATCCAGGTGAATAAACTGAGTACAAATTGTTGTATTAGTGTACGTAATAATTGCACGCTGCTAGAAAAGGGAGTCAAAGTACATGTCATGGAGACTCTCCACGTCAGGGCATATAACTTGTGTACCTTTGCAAGCGCAGACCTAATATTTAAAGTATTTTAGTTTGGCTCAAAGCATTACATTCTCGTAAAGTTTCTTTAAAATTGGAGTTGAGATCACTTGGGGAAAATCACCCTTTGGGAAGTTGCTACATTAATCTTATAGACCCGCAGTACTTCATGATTAATCTTCCAAATGCAATTAAAGTCTGAAACTGAGAGGCCATTTTAAACACTCGACTCTTAGAAATTCTTGGAACAACAAGAAGTTATTTCTTGATAGAAACTCCACGTGCATACCAGGAAAAGTAAGCATTTTACCAGGAGGACGAAGACAGCAGGAAAAAACGAGGATATTTAAGAATGATGCCACAGCCATATATAAGAAGGTGGGACAAAGATCAACACGCAACTTCCTTCCTCATTTGGATCTTTTGCAGTGCCAATGGTTTTCCTCGGAGATGGAATTACATCACCAAGCTGTATCATCAATTGAGTTACAGTTTCAGAACAAACTGGCGGTGACGTTTAATACGGCAAAAAGGTGATAAAAAATTTATGACATAATTCATTGAGAAAGTCAAGAAAGGATTTAAAACAAAAAGATGAGAATTAGAAAAACTGAAACAACAGGAGGTGCATCAGCGTTTCAAAGAGGACATCAAGAGGAGACAGAAAAATGGGCACTCCTGAAGGAAGAAATGTCTAGAGCAGCCAGGAAAAGAAAGGAAGAATAGCTCAGACCCATTGGAAAACATAAAACAAGAAAAATGATTGATGAAAGGCGTTAATATAAAATGCGATACCTGAAAATGGCACAGACGCTTTAAGAATAAGATAGATAACAAGTGCAAAGCAGCCAAAGGGGCTTGGAGATTTAATGGTGAAAGGGAAAGCAGACGCATCTTATAGGAAACTCAAAGAAACATTTGGAGAGAGGAAAAATATTAGCAAGAACATCAGGAGAGCGGATGGCAAAGTAATTCTGGATAAAGGAGAACAGGTAGAAAGATGGAAAACAGAAGAAGAGGAAGTGATTAAGATTTCGGGGACAACATTTTAAGGTCGGAGTTTGACAGGGCCATGGCTGACAGATCTGAGTAATTGTAAAGCGCCAGGAATTGATAACATTCCAGGGAAGTTGATAAGATCAAGGCGTTTCAGGATAGTTTGCGAAATCTACGACACAGGACGAACACCAGGTTTTTTTTGTGACCTCATGGAAAGTATAAGAAATACGCGATTGATCAAAACAAGTTTAATTTTACTTTATATATAATTCATGCACATAAGAACGAGAAATAGCGTATAAGAACACGTTTCCCGAGCGACTATTGCACAATGAAACGCGATGACACGATATTTGTGCCGACAGCGCACTACAGTGGACTTTGACCAGAAATTTCAGATCTTATCCGACAGAAAATCCTCATTTTTCTAACGGTGTCAATAGAAAACGATATCTGGTGTCCCTGTGAACGATTTATCCCTCTGGAAAAAAACTCATTTTTGGCGTCAGGTTTGACGCACCAAAGTATATAGGCGGCAAAGCTGTCAATCCTCTGACACGTAGACATGCCTAGTAAAAAGTATGAAAGCCGTACCTACTTTATTTCTTCCAGCGGAATTCCTTGAAAATACGAAACAAAAATAAAGTGAATATGTATTGGCAACTTTGGGGCGTCATGCTGGTCAGAGATGATGTTTGCGTACATTTTCGTTATTATTCCGGAATCTGCGCATAATTTGTAACCTTTGAAACGAATTTTCATGGTTTATACTGTAATAACTGCCGCAATATTGAAGCTGAAAAACGACATTTTCGAGACGACGTCGACCCCGACAAACGAAAGAGCGCGTATATCGGCCAAAAATGTATATCGCGAACCGATATTTTGCAGGGTTCATTGTACAAACTGTAAAAAATGCATTAGGATCGTAAATGGTGGTGCCGGGATTGTTCCTCAAATTAGGCCACTTGACATGGACCATATCATACACTAAAAGTTTTAATAAATTTGTTATTATATTGAAAATTTTACTTTTAATCATTTGGTAAAGGAAAATGTTACGTTGCCTTGGTTTTTATGAATAACGAGTATTTACGTAATTTGATATACGTAGGGAACAGTGTACTATGTGCGAGTTCTTCCACATCCACATCTTTGCTTCACATGAGGATCTATGGAGAACGATATTATACTAATTACACAGCGGTCTGAGAAAATACGTATATTAATTCGAAGAGAACGGGAAAGTTATTTTGTAAGATGGCGGATTACGGAACTTCTTGATTTGGAATCGGCGGGAAAAAAAGTCTAATTAGTGAATTGACGACTTTCAGTGGCCGTAAAGGAGAGAGGAAAACTTTTTAAGAACCACACGGGCTTTGGAAAAATTTAACTGAAAATGTTTAGAAATCGGATTGGCTAAGGAAAAAAATGTTTTACTGCATTTATTTTTAATATTTGATTCGCCGGATGTATTTGTCTGCTATTTTACGTTCTAATTCCTTTGTAATAATTTAGCGGCACTGTTTCGCCAGTAATATTAAACTGCTCTCAGGTTTAGTTCAATAGTCAATATTTATAGGTTATGTATGAATCGTGTTTCATGGCTTGTTGTCTTTGCAGTGTAAATGCGTGGTAGGAAAATAATGGAACACTTAGATGGACACAATTTACCATTAAAGAAGGTAAAATCCGACTGATTTATTATTGCCCATAGAACCGAAAATCACATCACGTCCGCCTGGTCCAAGTTGTACGTCGCCCTCTCTCCATCTCGTGAATCGATTAAGGAAATTAAAACTCGGAAGTCGTAAGATAACGTCCGTTGTGACTGCACTGAACTGTGACCGTGTTCCATAGATTTGGATGTGAAGCGGTCAGAAACACCTCGTCATTCATTCACACTCGTAGCCTACATCTAAACCAAGACCGCGCAACATGTTTGTTTGCCAGCACAAGATAATTTCCTCCGTGATTCACGCCACAATTCGTTTGCTTAACGGATATCGCTCTCTTAACTGTAGCTTACAACTATCGTTTACGGTTATTTCCCAAGTAAATAGATTCCACCGGAATTGATGGTCTGTATCACGCGTGTTGGTTTACCACCGGAAATCTCCTCAACGACCGCCATAAACGATGTAAAATATTTCCGCTTCCGCCTTTTAGTGCTACAATCAAACACATTCACGACAAAGGGAAAATAATAAATTAAGTAAAAAAGTGGCATAATTCCCAAGAGTCGATAGGCTACAGTCAGACAACAAATCAATTTTAAATAGGACATTGACATTTCTGCAATAAAAAGCAGACCACAGAAACGGGAAATGCACTTCGTGACGGAAAAGGGGTGAAATTTTGTTAAGTAGACAAAGTTTCTAGGAATTAATGTGGACTCTAAATTAAAATAATAATCATATTCCGTAGATCCTGTAAAGAAGCTAAGCTTCAAGGATGTGGAATGGGTCAGGGTGTACATTTATTACATTATTTTATTGTATAAAAGATAAATATCCTCATAACAAATTTTTGTATTATAATCTAATTAATTAATTACTCTTCTCCGATTCTTCTATAAATTCCTTTATTGAATAGAAGGAGTTGCTAAGCAAAAATGAGCGTAATTCAGTCTTAAATTTACCTTGATTATCGGACAACTGTTTAATTCTGTGCTGATGCAGTCTGTTGAAGATGGATATCCCTGAATAATGCACACCTTTCTGTACAATTGACAATGTTTTACATTTTTTATACAGATTATTTTTGTTCCTTGTATTGAAGGGATGAATATCAGTATTATTAAAAAATAAGTGCCTATTTGTGATTAAAAATAACATCAATGAATAAATGTATTGGCACATTAAAGTGAAAATGCCTAACTTTTTGAACAGAGTTCTGCAAGAAGTTCGTGAGGAAACCTGACATATTGCTCTAATAACACGTTTTTGACTAATAAAAATCTTATCGATGCCTATTGAGTTGCCCCAAAATATAATACCATATGATAAAATAGAATGAAAATATGCAAAGTATACTAGTTTTCTTGTTTTTAAATCACCGAAGGTGGACATTACTCTGACAGCATCACATGTAGCTGAGCTGAGTTTCTTAAGTAATTGATTAATCTGATCAGTCCAATTTAATTTATTATTTACTAAGAGACCTAAGAATTTAACAGAGGAAGTTTCATTTACATTTTTGCTGTCGTATTTAAGTGTTATAGATTGTAAAGTTGTGTTGTGTGTGTGAAATTGCATGAAATGTGTTTTGTCACAGTTATTTGTTAGTCCGTTCGCATTAAACCATGTTAGCAGGTTAGTTAAATTATTGTTACTTGCCTCTTCTAGTGTGTCTTTGTTACTTTTTACTATTACACTAGTATCATCTGCAAAGAGGATTGCTTTAGAAGTTGAATCTATGGTATTAGGAAGATCATTTATATATATATAAGGAATAATAATGGCCCTAATACTGATCCCTGTGGGACCCCAGTTTTAATAATTCCCCAATCTGATTTATGTATTTCACCTGTGCACGAGGAGAACACATTAATGAATTATTAAACAAAAACAGAAATGCGTATGCATTTAAACGACAGTCATCTGTTCTCCCATTATTGAACACTTTCTATGGAATAGAAATTTGGGGTAGTGCTGCTTCTAAGTATATGTTATGGGCAGGCTTCTAATATCACCGAAGAAAGTTATTAGATTTACATTTGGTATGAAAACAGCCGATTCATGTCGACCAATATTTCTCAAAAATAAAATATTTACTATTTATTCTCTATACATTTTCATAACTGTTATGATGGTAAAGAATGGTAAAAAAACAGGACAAACTATAACTAGTCCTCATAATACCAAGGGAAATGCAGACTATTTTAATGTGCATACTAATTAAAAAAAACTGAGTTTGACACCATTTTTGAAGGGAATGATATTTTGCAATATACTGCCAATGTATATACTCCAAATGAGTGCTTTAGAGATAAAGTTTTTTTGAGCTTCAACATTTACATAATCCTCTTATCTCTTTGAAAATGGTTTCATCCTCACCAAGAATTATGAATTTGTTTTTAAAAATTAATTATAATAGATTTATCCATGAAATATTTTCCAAAGTCAAAAAAATTTTCTTACTGCCTTTCTACTTTGGACAGCAGTATAAAATATGGCAAGCAGTATTTGGCAAATAAATGGTGATACAATTGTTAAACTGTATTGATTAATTTAAATTCTTTCTTTTTTGTGTATTTATATGAACCTGATGTTTTCCCATATTGCATTGATGTAATAGTATGGAAATAAAGTTTTTCTTATTCTTATTAAAAGCTTACTTCCCTTCCTCCACTGTAAGAAGGACAAGAGAAAAATGTTTAGATTAAAATAAGCCAGAACATATTCCATGGAGCTCCTTTTAATTTATTATTAGTTACAGTATGAAAGAATTAAGACAAGTCCACTTTGCTTGGTAAATTCTGTACTGGCCTTGATAGGAAATGTTGGAAAACAATGACCTTTAATTGCCTTTATAATGGCCAGAATAAAGTAGAAAACAAGTGCGGTAATCATGGTGCCATATGACAGGTATTTCTGTAGTCGAAATAACTAATTAAATTATTATATTGGAAAAATTGAAGATAAGAGCACTGAAAATTAAAAAGGTGTGTCATTGAGGTTGAAATAATTTGGACAGTAGGAGACAGACAAATCAAGCTAACATTTTTATGATGAAATTTTTCAAAGTATCCATCAAACAAACAATGCATCATTTTCCAAAATAGTTATAAGACCACTTAATACTTCAGTGGGGGAATGTTTTCAGGTAAAGTAAACAACATGAAACAAAAAAAACTATACATCGTGATGGACGATGGTGGAACATGTTATATTCAAACATTTTCTTAAGTAAAATTTGAGCAGTCATTGAGATGACAAACTTTTCGTAACACTTTGTACTGATATGCTGAAAGATGTCATAATGAAACACCAATAATTATTTAATGACATCTGAATTTTTATAACTTTTGTAATGAAGACAAAACAGTGTATAGAAAAAAAATCACTTTTGATGGTATACTTTAATTATTGGAGAGGATCACAGTAATGTTGCTTTTATACCAGGAGTTTCTTTTGAGGCAAGTTTGTAAGATATGTTCCTTGATTAAATAATATTGCACTTATGTTTTTGAACATATATTATAATATATAACATTAAAGTTTATTTCATATATTTATACGACATCTAATGAAGAGTTATTTTGAGCACAACCTTATATGCCAGGTTGATTTATATATGATGATTGCTTTGGCTTTATTTAAGAAAGTATACCTCCTTCAATGAATATCCTCTTTATTGGAAAAGGTTCTGAATATTAGAAAATAAATAACACACATTATACAAAAGAAAATATTATTATAAAGAGACATTTATTATTAAATCTTATTTTTAGCAATATAAACAATCATTGACTATGTACAGTTCAAATTTCATAAATACATCATCAAACTCAGATTTATTACAATTTTAAATAGAACAAAACCAGAATAGTGTCATATTACTGTGTGACAATTTTCTCCGCATCAACATGCGAAAAATGCCCAACCAATTATAATTAACATTAAAGATACACAATTTGTCGTTTAATTTAAAAAGTGTTCTATGAATGGAAAACTCCGGCAGCAAAACGATAGGATGGGTTCAGTGCGTGGGGGACTAGTGCACTTCTGCGACAGCCTTAGGAATAAAGTTTTATTCATATTTTTTTAAATGATTTGACTATTTGCTAAATTAAATACCTATAAATCTACCAACTCTCAATTTATGGCATGTTATCAATTATATTAACCACATCCTAAATATCTGTAGTTGAAAATCTTTCTACTGAAATGAACAGTTTAAAATGTGGTAAATTTCAAGTTACAAAAAATAAGACCTTTATTTACTGCGGTGAAAGTTTTACCGAACCTTCTTCAACCTACGAAAGACTACTGTTAAAATTTGAACGATCCATGTAAACTTCTTCTATAAAATCTGTCAGCCTATTTGTAACTCCATGGCTACTTTTAAGAGCCTAGGATGGGCTACGAGTTTCAGTCTATAACTGCAATATGTAAAGTATTTTGTTTCCGTTACTTCTATCACGAGATTCTACAATCTAGGCTATATTTTATTTTAAATAAACAATTTTTAGCCTATTCAAATTTCAACTTGATTTTAAGAAAATTACCAACACTTTGCCATAATTACTACGAAATTTCTTGTAAATTTATCCATATTTTGGTTTTTATTTTTACTATTAAAGAGAAATAATGTTTAATTTCAAGAAGAAATATAATTTGTATTTAACTGCATTCATAAAGTGAAACCATATCAGAAGCAAAATTGGATAGTTTCTTAAAAATATATCATTTACTTTTTCTTTAATAAGACTTTAATAATGTATTTTGATTAATAATCAATGTTTGAACCTGAAATAGCAATAATCAGCATAATATATAATCAAGAGCATGCCATAGAAACTTTAATCTTATACTATTCTTTATACTTCAACAACAAATTCTCTAACAATAAAAACCACATGTATCTTTTTTTTTCATTTATTTTACTGGGATTGAAGAAAACTGGGAAGGATTGTCATAAACCAACTCTAATGCACTGGAAATCACAGTTCAAATGCACATTTCTAAATGCAAGAATATCGCTATCACAAAAAGAAAAGTCATTTGGCACATATGAGGAAAGACAACAAAAATAAATTACACTGCGCATTCTCAATCACTATTTTACGAGAAATACAATGTACATGACGAACCCGACTCGTAAAAAATAGAGAAATGCAAAATTTAATTATAAGAAAATAGCATTCATGAAGGCCAGAGCAAGCAAATCTTATAAATATAACATCAATTAAAAAACCCTGTTTGCAAATATTAAATTTCTTAAAGCAAACATACCACACTGCGACACGTTTTCACTCCACACCTTCGAAATATGAGCTTCTCCACGGTGGTCGCCCACCGTGGCCAAAAGTAAATTCGTTATACTTTGACTCTTGGCCCCTTAAACATTCACAAAACAAAGGTGAAGGTGTGAAAGTGAAACATACAGGAACATCATTCACTCGTCACTTGATTGCCTTTCTAACTTTTGGACTGAAAGTTTCGATCCAATATTGGCGAGTACATCATACAAATTGAACAGTATTTTCGGTACCTCCGAGTATGATGCGAAAAATTTAATTTTAAAATATATTATATAGCACTGAAGAATTAGAGAGACTGATTTCAAATGACATCACTTAAAAATAACAAAATTTGTTTACTGACATTCCATTACAATTGTGATTAATAATTGAGCACTCTGGAAGGAATGAATGTGCAGAGCCGTGCAAAGTTGATGACAGGTGAATTTTTCTTTTTGACAAAAGCTTTTAAATATATTGACTAATGCACTGCTATACTTTTTTTTTTGATAAAATTATAGTTCAGCTCTTGAAAATTTACTCATTCACTGAGACTTGTCTCTCTTCCCCTATGTGATTTGGACAACAACTCTTTCTCGTAAAACACACATTCTTCACACTAGATATTATTTCTTGCCTGCTTTTGCTGCAGTCCGTCTTCATATTCCACGCTTTGTAAATAATTAAATATTGGTCGATGATAATCTCAACTTCAATTGATTAACAATTGTCCCTGAGCACTTCCTATGAGAACAATTTTTTTTAAAGGGGAAAAAATACAATGAATATTCTGATGTCGCAATTCTGTGACTGTTCAGGAAAAATTGTTTCCAAAGGCATATAAAATACTCAGATGTATTATGCACCAACATTTTTCACGAAGAAGAATACATTGCCAAATCCCACGAGTCTCAGGTCTTCATAGAACAACCCCTGCCTTCGGGGTACAAATACACCCCCTCGACACTGAAGATGGAGGTTTCTGGAAGAAGAAAAGAACAAATTTTTGATACTCAACAGTATAAGTAATCAGATTTTAATTGCACAATAAACTCCTTTTATTTATATAGGATATACTTGATTAATATCAGTATTTATTTCACCAAGTTGGTTTATTTACTTTTTATTGAAATAAGTCAACTGTCAACTTCTGTTTCAACATTATATATTTTACTCTAGTAAATCAAAATACTGGAAATGTTTTCAATGTACACAAGAACTTCCCGAGGTAGCAAACAGGAAGAACACATTTTAGAATACCATTTATTGTTTTATCTATTGAACTTTGGAAATGTGAATTATTTGAGAATAAACACAAGTAATGGTGGTAATCCCTATTAGAGTTTGTGGGGAAACTTTATTAGGAAATATTTTAAGTCTTAAGAAGTAAATTAAACAATAGACATAGATATTTTACTAACACTACATGTCTTTCTCTAACACCAAATCAACATAAAAACATAAAATGTTAAATTTAAAAAAATTGAAATAAAATTTTCCACCAGTTAATATGAATAAATAGAAAACTGAGATAAAGCCTACTAACCATCAGGCAGTTCATAGAGCTTTCTTGGAAGCGATGAGAAGTAACGGTGATGTAAAGCTTCCTCAGCTCCTATCCGGTCATCAGGATTCAGCTGAAATGAAAAAAGAAATTTTGAATTCAATAATTTTTACAACTTAAGTATTAATAAATAATATAATCTTTATAAAGAATTATTATTTTATCCTTAAATCTCATTAAAATAATGATGAATTGTACTTGGGAGGCATGGTATAAAAAATTCCAAAATAATGAAATATGAAGACAGATTAACAGTATCAATTTCAATGAAATCTAAAGATACTGGTTGGTAAAAAATTACAAGAAACAAGACTTTGAGTTGTATGAATGACACTTCAAGGCAAAACATTCATTTGCTCTTGAGCATTCATAATAAAAATAAACAATGCATTAGTTATAACATATTACAACAAATATTCAAACATAACATGCTAAAAAGAGCTTTTCTAAAATTGGTACAAGTTATTTCTAAAATGTTCAACAGCTAAAAAACTTCCATGATCACCGAGAGCAGAGGAAAAAAAATCTAGGCAAATCCATTCAGAACTCCTGAAATTAATTTCTCTTTGTTCCTACATTATCAATTTTGTTTTCTATATTTCACTTATCATAGAATCATAAGTTTCAAATGATTCTATGAAAAGTGAAATATAGATTTTTTCTGGGGGTAAAATGCTACATGAGGGTGATTCTGAAACAGGTGATGCCCCTTTAATAGCATGGAAGGGAATTGGAAAAGGGAGGGGCATGGAAGGTAGAGAAAGGTAGCCAAGGGTTGACTAGGACCCCCAGGCTCTAAAAGACAAAACCCTAGAAAACCTGCTTCAAGTAGTTCGGGCTAATGGGTACTATCCTCATACCTTCCAAACGATGGGTTCTATTCTATGCTTTTCATTTTGTTTGTCTTTTTTTAATTTTATGACTGCATGAGATTGGTTATAAACATGACCACTGATGTGTGAAAATATCCAGTCATTCTAATGAAGCAATAAAGTAAATTCATTGAATTAATTAATAAATAAAAATAATAAGAATAGAACAATAGTTTGCACACAAATTTACTTATGAAAAACAATTATGCAGAGGTTTTTCTGGATGTTTTTATGTTGGGCTCTACAGACCGTTGAGTGCTTGGGCCTTACGAATAGACTGCGGACTGTCATCTTGCATGACACATTCCGAATTTGGAGTGACACATGGTCAGCGTATTGATCCTCCAACAATCTTAATCCCAGTCTTTGTCACCATGACGACACAAACATCAAAGCCCATGCCAGGATTTGAACCCGGGACCTCTGGGTTGTGAGGCAGCAACGCTAGCCACTACACCACAGGAGGTCTTGCCCATATCCATAAACATAAAATTCCTGTGTAATTGTTTCTCATATTAAAATTTGTCTGAAAACTAAAATAATATACTTTCTTATTACTAATCTATTAGATGGAAAATTTAGTTGTATCATATGTAAGAATTCTAAAAGTTTTTCACTAAAGACAAAACTGAGACCTGTAGAAGAGATGATGCCATGTTCTCTCCTTCCATTATGTCATAGAGACGTGGAAAGGTGAGCCCAAGCTTCTGGCCTCGGTAGAAGCCCAGTTTGTGAGCTCGGTAACCAGGCAGATGAGTGACGCCACTCCAAGTTTCTTCTGTAGGAGTGCCTAAAATCTGAAACCAGTTACAATAATTGTAAGTAAAGTGAAACATTTTAAGCTCCAAAAGATAATGGCAGTCAGATATGAAAAGAAAAGAATATACAAACCATATTGGATGAATATGACTGTCTAAAGACAGTAGCATTTAAAAAATAGAACACCACAGGACAAGAAAAAAAAAGTAAGATATGTTAAGTCAGAGTTATAACACTTCTGTTGTAAATAATAAATAAAATAATATCTTTTTTACTGTCAATAAGGATTGAGCAGAAATAAAACTGAAAAAAAATGATTGTAACAGCAGTTTCAGAGTTATTGTAAAAAGATACACAAAATCCAAAATTTAAAAATTAAAGATATAAATTTTTACATAAAAAATGACAGGAAAACAGAAAATTTATATCTAAGAAAATAATGACCATATTTTTAAACTAATTAGATAAAATTATTACCATTATGAAATATGGTTCAAGAAGGCTCGTAGAAACTCACCTTAAAAATTTTATCTAACTGATCGTAGGTGTCTCTAACACCAGGGAAAGTAGGAACACCAGTTATCATTTCAACAAAAATACAACCAACACCCCACATGTCAAGGGAGGTTGAATACTCAGTGCTTCCCAGCAGCACATCAGGTGGTCGATACCACAGTGTCACCACTTCATGTGAGTAGGTGTGAGATGGAACTGACTTTGCACGAGCGAGGCCTGAAAACAATCTGAGTATAAGCAGAAAGGAAAGGTGTAGAAGTTACAAGTAATTAATAAAAATTGGGAGACTGACTTAACAGTGTAATATAAATAGAGATAAATATATCATCACTGTCAGAATCAGTACGATATTGTGTATATGGGTTCAAGTGTGAGCAAGAACACACAACCTGTAATCGTCTATAGGACTTTAATGCAGTTAACATTATAATTTATTATCTTTTCAGTACAATTACGGTAGCAAGTCGTTTTCATACTCCAAAATAATTCTTAACTTTCATAATGTCACAGCCTCAGAAAAAAAACCCAGCACATATGAATAGAATTTTACACACCTGGAAATACATGGAGACATACTATTTGGGTTTCATTATTTCTATGTCCGAATCAAGACAATGCAAAGATTATTTTACATACATGTAATAATTTATTACCCCTCCCACAACTTCAACTCTCCCTTCAAGAAATAAAAGAACATACCAAAATCAGCCAGTTTGAGCTCGCCCATTTCACTAATGAGAAGGTTTTGCGGTTTCACATCACGGTGCAGTACCCGGCGCCTGTGACAATAAGCGAGTCCACGTAACAGTTGGAACAGGAAGAGACGAACGTTACGAGGCTCCAGGCCACCACTGTGCTTCTCCATGTACTGTGACAAGTCAGTGTGCTGAAAAACAAATTTTGTTGTTGAATTAATTGTATAAAAGCAGTGTACTTGAAAGCAAAGTAACACTTCAACCGAATATTGAGGTTATGATTCAGTTGTTCATAATTCATGAGAGAAAAATGAAAAGTACATTGAGGGTGGTTTTAAAAATTGTTTTTACAGTTTAAAGCCATAAGATGAGGTCTTGAACCGCAAAGCTACTTCCATTATTACACATTCAATTTCTGAAGGAGTACAATGTTTTATGACTACTCTGATTTCTATAATAATTACACATGAAAGCATTAACAAAGTAATTAAATATTATATGAACATCTTTAAAAATAATCATTACTTGCTGAAAGTGTGTGAACTCCATGATGGGTTCCTTAAATGTATTATTAAAATAATAAATTTAAAGCAAAAGTTACATGTTAAAAATATTCCATTAAATTTTAATGTATATCATTAGTACATTCTTACAATCATATGTGAGATAGATGTTGACTACAATAAATATCTCTGATTAGAAGAAATAAATACACAGTCAAGCACAAAAGATGCAATTTATTTACAAGTATCTAAACTTAAAAATCAGTTGTTGAATGAAAGGATTCAGTCCTCAGAAACATTCAAATTTCTACAAAGAACAAACAGCCATGAACCATATTTTTCATTAAAAATTCTAATTATAACCTAAAATAAAACTTACTTTTGTATTTGGAATATACAAACACATCATAATATATAAACCTATAATGTAACAGTTATGACAAAAGTCTACAAAACATTACCCATCAACTGATCATTTTAATTTTAGAGTTATGATTATTTATACCAGTCAATTAGTATAAATATACATAAACCTTAGGTCAAAAAAAATTATTTTGGCCTCAGAAGAGTTATATTAATTACAACAATGTGTCAAGTACAAATAAAAAATTACATTAAAAAAATCATGACTTACAACATATTCGAAGACAAAGGTTAGAGTCTCTCGTGTGTGCACAATGTCGTGCAAGGTCACAATATTACAGTGTTTGAGTTCCTTCAGCAGCGATGCCTCACGGATTGCTGTGAAGGGAGCTCCTTCCTGTTCCTGAAGTCTTATCTCCTTTAAGGCCACCATTTGATTAGTTAGGCTGAGAAAAAGAAGAAACATATTTTCCAATTAGTTTAAAACAATCAGCCCTGGAATAATTTAAATCTTAACATAATATTGAAAGCAACATGAGTTGTAAACCATAAAACATTTCAATCATACACAAAACATAAATAAGGAGTTAAAGAAACAAAAATGATAAAAAGTTAAAAGAAATAATTTGATGAACCTTGAAGATATGCAATGGTATTTTGGTCCTGCACATTCACTATGTTTATTCTATACATCTTTGAAATTACTTTTCAGATATTTTCTAACATGGTATTAAAATTGTTATTTCAATTCTAATCAATTTTGTATTGAGTTTTATAATTTTTAACAAACTGTGACAGAAATGCGCTTCTTTAAAATAAACAATGCAATGCTCAAACAAGTACTCTTCAAATACACTAATAAATACTGTAAGAAGTACAATTTTATGAATAAAATAAATTAATAGTTATGGCAATGAATTATGGAAACTAGTTTAAACTAAATAGCAGATGTTGATGTACATGATTCAGAAAATCGAGCTGATTAACTGACAAAATCACTCGTTTGTTTTAAGGAAACAACTATTGTTTAATTTCTTTATGAAAATGTTCTCTTCAAACTATTTTCCTATCCATAAGTATTATTTTAATCATGTCACATCTTTAACATTTTGTATTTCAAGTGAAATCTAATATAGTTTGAGTAACATTTCTGACTCAATCCACACCGTAGCAGGACAGCATTTCTATCAAGTCTATGAAATATGCTAATTTGTAATAATACAGTTGACTACAAATCTCTCCACAAGTCTGCAATAATCTGCCTCTTTGAACTCACTTGCTATATCCTTTGAAGACTGTAGCATAGGACCCTTCTCCCAGCTGCTCCAACTTAATATAGGCCTCTGACTTTCCAAAGGGAGAGTCCCCCTACAAAAGAAAGGATAAAAACACACGTCAATTAGAGATACAAGTAGAACTGATTCAATAAGGAAACATTCATTTCTATTTACGAAGAATAGTTATCATTACAAATATTTTAGTTCAAAAGTAAACAATAATCTGTGTATAGTGGTAATAAACAAATCAATGGCTATGGAAACATTTAAACAGGTCAAATAGTAGAGGTACTGGGAAAGGAATGGTTAATATTTATCAGAAGTAGCACAGTTTATGCATATATTTGTAGTTTAATATAAACATCAGTTAAAGAAGGTCACCCATATAAGAAGATAAAAGGATTTTGATATAAAAAAATCTCGACTGTTCATAACATGTAGGTGAATGGGGGAAAGAACAGATTGCAAACAAAACAAATACAAAGAAAATTACTAAGCAAAGGTTTCTCACGAGATTAAATCTACAAAGGTGATCCGACTCTCCAAAACTTTGTTATGAAAAATTTACTGCCAACGAAGTAAAAACCACGCATTCTAGAAAGACTGATATAATTAATTTTTTTAAGTGCCATAAAACAGAAAATGATTTAAGTTTAATAAGTATTTAATTAAATGGGTTTACAGTTACAGACTTGGAAAATGATCTGACATTTAACCATAATTTCCCTGGCAATTTGTTTAACAATACTTTTTAAAAACTGTGCGAGTTCAACTTTCAGTAAGAATAAATTTGTTTGGCAGTTTTTTTAATGTTTGTAAATTAATATAAAATAGTACATAATAATACAGTCAAATCAAACGACAAACATCAGCAGTACTTGTCTGTCTGTTAATGATATGTTTAGTAGCAATAAAAGCTTTTTGGAGTAATGTATATTTGCTACTATAAAACTTTCAACAGTTTTAATCATTCTGTAAATTTCAATTACATATGAGAACACTGATCATATGTTAATATTAGTCAATGACTCTACCAAAACATCTACATAGAATGTAGTCAACTAATGTATCATACAATATAATCAGTGTTTACCACATGTAATTAAAATTTGCAGCATGATTATGACTGTCGAAAGCTTTCTAATTGAAGAAATAAATATTACTAGAGATTGCGCAAAAGGTTTTTGCATTCATAAAGACTTTCAAGGTCATGCTTGTTACATATATCTTTATGCTTCTTGTTTCATAATATTAGGGTGTTAATGTGTAATGTATAAACATAGACCTCTTATGAAAAAATTTTCTAAAACAAAACCTGCAGTTTTCAAACGTTGAATATGATTAATTACTTAAAAGAATGAAATTATAAATTTGCTACCAGTGGAACTATTTTTATATTGTGAAGAAATGATTGAATGGATATTTTTATTCATTAATGGAATGTGATATTGGGGTACACAGGAGATGCATTTAGGAATACTGACTTGAATTATTTAGATCTATAAAAGGACACATGAGATTTCTATCTTGAATGTGAAGTTTAAGTTGAACCTGAAAAGCGTACGTGCGGCGGCGGCGACGACGACGTTAGCGGGAAAAAAAAAAACTTCAATGAATAAATGTATTGGCACGTCAAAGTGAAAATACCTAACTTTTTGAACAGATTTCTGCAAGAAGTTCGTGAGGAAACCTGACATATTGCTCTAATAACACGTTTTTGACTAATAAAAATCTTATCTATGCCTACTGAGTTGCCCCAAAATATAATACCATATGATAAAATAGAATGAAAATATGCAAAGTATACTAATTTTCTTGTTTTTAAATCACTGAAGGTGGACATTGCTCTGACAGCATATGTAGCTGAGCTGAGTTTCTTAAGTAATTGATTAATCTGATCAGTCCAATTTAATTTATTATTTACTAAGAGACCTAAGAATTTAACAGAGGAAGTTTCATTTACATTTTTGCTGTCGTATTTAAGTGTTATAGATTGTAAAGTTGTGTTGAGTGTGTGAAATTGCATGAAATGTGTTTTGTCACAGTTATTTGTTAGTCCGTTCGCATTAAACCATGTTAGCAGGTTAGTTAAATTATTGTTGCTTGCCAAACTTTTACAACATAAATAAAATGTCCGTTATATTTCACGTTTGACAGGCTACATCAGGGTAAATACATTATTTCAAGTTAATCAGACCGAAGATAATCTGTCAAACATGATAAAATACTCAAGTTTAAGCAATACTTTCTGTAAGTAATGATACTTTTTAATTAGTTAATTACTATGCAAAATATTTTAAGTCACAGGGCAGATGTTTGAGGAATGTTTTATAAAGGCCAGGTAGGTGTATATATCTCTATACACACATTATTTCACTCTGATCAGACCGAAAAATGGTTCAAGTATCTTAACCTTATTTATATAATTGTCTGTCGGTGTATTTTTCTGAGTGTTAATATGTATGTGCTTATTTAAGGTATCAGGAGATTTCTTGACTTGATTAAGACGCCGAATCATGGCGGTGGCTATGACGTCATAAGGGGGGGAGTATATTTTCAAAAATGACGCTCTCGCTCATGGAATAATCGCGTGTTGACAACAAGATTACTGACGAATAAAATACCGTAGCGGGTTGATGTAAATGAATTCCCGGGCACGCAGTTAGTAGTATCCAATGAAGACAGCGATTACAAAAACTCAACACGGCAGGAACGAAATAAATGTGCTTCGAATGGGAAACTAAATTAAATTGGAACTGTTTTTGTATTGTTGAAACTCAGAGGAAGAACTTTTGACAATGTGCGTTTATTTAAATTGCTTAATAAAAGTACTTAATCGGTCTGAAGGCCATCCTTCAAGTTGATGAAACACTTATGGCGTGGGAGCAAGTCTTTACAGAGTAATTTGTGGAGACTTTGAAGAGTCTTTCAATGTTCCAGAGCCCATATTTGCACACAACTCAAGAGTGGGGAACATTTCTGGACGGACAGGCGCGCGATGCCGAATTTACTGTACGTTCCTTCGTGCGTCACAGTTGCGAGTTGAATGAAACGGAAATGAATGGGAAGGATAAATGGATGAATGAAGGAATTGCGTCAAGAGCTAGCTGTTGGCGTGTCGGATGCTTCCCGGAGGTCGTCGACTGTGTCAAGAGCCTTCCGCAATCTCTCTGCACGCCTTCTATCACGAGTCTTCAAGGGTCAAGTAAAACGCAAGAAAAATATTAATATTATGGGCGACTTATTGGAGAACAAATTATTCTTTGGATCACCTACGCTTCGTCGGCGAAAACTGCCATCTTCTGTCACTCTAAAGTCAGGAAAATATCCACAACTCGACCAGCCACCCTCCTCTTCTCTCCCTAATTACGTCAAAACATTCTCGGAATCAAAATTGGTCGCTTCTAAAATCAAGCCCAACCCATAAATTAGTTGACAACTTCCTCGCTATCTTCCTCCCCGAAAAGCTACCCAGGAGAGATCAAGCAGTCCTTTCTAGAGTAAGATCCGGTCACTCCAAATTAACACACTCCCACATGGACCTCCTACAATCTGCAACACAATCATCACCATGGAGCACGTTATCAACCCCCTGCAGTAAATTTATTGAAGATCCTCGGAGAAGACAATCCAAACCAGATCAACCACTCACCGGACGGCCAACATAGAGTTAACATGTATAAATTCCTCTCGAGTTTCCAAACGGGTCAACGATTTTAACAGTGACGTTTCGATGGCTTGCTCTGCCATCATCTTCAGACTGAAGTGTCAAATTCGGTGAGTGTAAGCATTTATATAGTCTGAGGCAAGTCTGTGCAAGCACAAACCGCCTGTGATTGGCTAGATGTGGACGCGGGAGCGAGGGCGTCTCCCATTGGTCCACTTGCTTAGTCATGCTCTAGTCTCCCGTGGCTGCGCTGCATCTGGGGTCCCGTGACTCAGCTCCGCGTTCCTCCGGTGAAACAATGGGTTCCAAGCCAGGCTCAATTGGAATCCAGAATCTCTATTCAGTAAATTCTCACTGGACCTGATGTTTATTGCCTCCAAAATAACGCTATCCCAATAGCAATTAGCTCGGTCCAGAATACGCGTCTTATCGAAAGCTATTTTATGGCCCGTGAACAAGGCAATAGCTGACTTATTGGGTTGTTTTAATCGTAGATGTCTATTATGCTCTTTTATTCTTTCATCTACGGTTCTGATTGTTTGTCCTATGTATTTACTGCCACAGTCGCAAGGTATTTCATAAATACCAGGGGTCTTTAGGCCTACATCGTCTTTTACATTCCTGAGCATGTCTTTGATTTTACGTTGTGTTAGAAACACCGTTTTTATATCATGCTTGGCCAGTATGCGACTAACTATGGTTGTCCGGCATATGGAATATACCGCTCTTTTTTTCCCGGTCGACTCCTCTTTTTTCTTCTTCCTGGTTCCGTGTATTGCCCGTGAAATTTCACCAACGGTGTAACCGTTTCTTGATAAGGTACTTCGAAGGTGATCCATTTCGGCTGCCAAGTGGTCCTTATCCGATATCATTCTCGCTCTATGTGTAAGAGTGGAAAGCACAGCCCTTTTGTGAGTTAACATATTCTTTTGAAAACAATTGACTGTTATGATGCAATATAAGTGCACAATATTCACCCTTAAGTCGGTTTGGTCGCTAAAGACCTCGTGGTTTATGTGACCTTAAATAAAATTTAAAAAATATACATCTGCCGATCTTCTGTGATGTAGAGGTTAGCGTCGCTGCCTCGCACCACAGAGGTACCGGGTTCGAATCCTTGCATGGGCTTGGAAATTTGTATTGTGTGAGAAACCATTCTATGGATATAACTTCCCCTAATCGTGCACAGTCGCTAATAACCTAGCACTTGGTGCGACTATAAACCAAAATAAAATAAGTCTGGCAGAAGATGGCAATGATAGCCGCTGAAACGTCACTGTCTACTCAGATGAACCGCTTGGAAACTGGAAAAACTTTTCTTAAACGTACGTTCAGGTTGTATCTCTGTCTGCCTGTCTGTCTCTCCTCTTTTTTACCCACATGATCCATTACTGAGTAACACTACATGTGTTTTGGGGTCTTTATTTATTATCAATAGGGTTTAGGGACTTTTTTTTCTTTTGTTATTTTATGCTAGATTTTCAAATTTTATTTCGTTAACGAATTCTATAAATGGTTTTAAATGTTCCGAGATTAGCTTAGAATTTTGCGTTGGCCAGTCTGCTCCAGATATTGATAACTAGTTTTTTAATTTATTTTCTCCCTTCCTTTTGTAATCCGCAAGTGCATATTATTTGTTCAGTTGTTTGATCGCTCAAATTACAGGGGCATGAAGCGTTTATTTCTATTTAAAATCTTTTTAGGTATTCTTTGGTTTTTCCATGCTCTGTCACCATTGCTATGAAGTTTGCCGAAAGGGGGATTTTTATTTTTTTAATATTTCATTTACATTAGGCAGGAATGATCTCCAGTGCTCAACTTTTTTTTGCTTTTTCCTATTGGGATTGCCATTTTATTACGGTTTCGTTTCTTAGTTGACTTTTGATTTACTTTAAAGAAACGCGACTCCTCTCTCTATCTGTATCTCTCTCTGCCCGTCTCTCTGTCTGTTTCTCTCTCTCTCTCTCTGCCTCCCTCCTTCTGTATCATTCAAGGGTAGGTTTATCTGACATCCGAAAATTAAGCACAGCCAATTCAGAGTGAATTAAATTTTAATTAATCAATCGTGGATGGATGGCAACAACATTTCAAAATACAACTGAAATCTATAGAGTTTAAGATTACATTGGATATATTGAAAAACTCCGAAAAAAATTAAGGAGCTGACATAAAAACTGACGAATCAAAAAGATTTTATAAAAATATTGCGACGGACAAAATCCAACAGATGAAAAATCGCGACGAGAGAAATCGGTCTATTTTTCAGTGTTTGACCTTTGACCTTTGATTTGGCCGGGGAAAGAGTCGAGTGATTCCTAAAATAAAGTAGTCGGAAGCTTATCAAACACGACTGTATGAAATTCACGACTCAATGAGGCAGCCATTTTGAAATACGACAGAGCTAGTAACATTTAATTACACTTAAAGCGGCACGTTTCTTTACAATAACACCCGGGGTTGTTTCATCCTACCGCCGAGAAAAGTAAACAGGAGCTTGATAAAGCGGTTTGCGGAAATTGCAACTTCGATTACAAACGCTGCGCGAAAAGGTCCCTCCAAAATCTTTCAGGAGATTCCGAAGAGCAAAGCAATCGGGGTGTGACACGAATATATGAGCTTAAAAAACACTTCCATGGATTACAATAATATTGAAAAATAAAATAATGAAATATGGATACAATCAGCCATAATAAATTCTTTCACTGAATTAATTGAAAGTTACATTAAAAATATACTGAAATGCAGTTTAAAAATAATAATTGTATGAAACACAACTTTTCTTGCCTTTTCAGGTGTTATATTTTGTAAACCAATAATTAATGTCTACTTTCAGGTGCAATAATTTTAGAAAAATCATCTCAGATAGCTTATAATATCGTGGACGTCCTCCAAAAACAATTATTACAAATAGTTTCAGAAAATTCAATTAACGTTAATTCAACGTGAAAAAGTCTCTAGAATGACAGCCAGAACAATATTATTCTTACTGTTATATATAAAATGTCATTTTTCAAAACTGAACTTTCATTAATATTAGTAATAAATCAATTAACGTATTTTTCAACATCAACTAAATAAATTAAATAACGACTAAATACAGATAAGGGTTTTAATTTAGCTGAACCGACGTTTCGTCACCATATTTGGGTCTTCTCAAGAAATATCAAACGTTGAAAAATATTGATGGAAAAAAAATTCCAAAATTGGACAGCTTGAACCGAAATGTGAAATGTTGATCTGTATTTGGTCGTCAATTTATTTATTTAATTGAATATTATTTATTTTACAACTGAAAACTGTTCACACGAACTATCTGGGTGCCCGGCGATGCCTGCAGTGATAGCTGAGGGGTATCAAGCTGGACTGCAGAAATGTAGACTCGGGTTCGAGTCCCACCCGACGCAACAATTTTATTTGTTTACTTCATTTGCCTTTAATTTAAAGTATTTTCTGTTTCGAGAATGTTCTGCTTCTGGAATATTCCATGTATGTATAAATTGTACTGGATTCCGAATCGTAGTGTCTTACGCAGTACGAGCTTTGTACAGCACTTCACCGTTAAATAAACGTATATAGCCTACATGTGTGTGTGTTATTGAATCTCAAGTCCCTTGAGAAACATGACATTTTACTAATGTTATTTATGATAGATTTTGTTTCTGGTGAATATGTAGGGTAGGACGGATAAAAATAGTGTCGCGGGAAACTCCGTAAAAGTGATTGTTCCTGAAAAGTATTTATTTGATGGAAATATCCGCCAATTTTGTATATTTAAAAATTTTGCTGACGTGTCTTACCAGGACACTGCTGTTTTCCAAGTCGCAAAGAACATGTGAGCAAAATTGGGGTGAAATTTTTTTAATGCAACTTTTAGTTAATTCAGAGCATATATCAAGAGTAAGTGTTCTTTGTAATCCGATAATAATAATTTACCATTTCAATTCAGGGTTAAAAGGGATGCTTTCAACAAATCGGAGGAACAGAGGGCATGAAACTGAATGAAAGAGTCTGGATCAGCGCGGGAGTCGACCACAAGACCTCGCTGCTCATTTCCAAATGAGCTACCTGAGTCGACTTACCGTGCGGTAAGAGACTTCTCCATTCACTGAGCAGATCTGATGACAATCACATTCTTACACGGCCTAAATTTACGACCTCAGTGGAGAAAGGATATTATGTGTGTAAATTGATCAAATGTTTCAATGACTTCAATTCAAGACTAGAGTAAATACTTTCCGGTCGAGATTTTTCCATGCTGATACGTTCACTACATTCAAAACGAAAGTTTCCAGCTCTCTTCATCTGCAGACAGTTGAGTGAATGCGAAAACCATCGCGAAGTGACATAGAAACTTATGTAGAATGAAGCAAGAAACAAACGTTACACCAGAGTAATGTCATTCTAAATTTCTCGCCAGAGAAATGAACCCACCTGTATTTTATAAAATGAGGATAAATTCACGGTGTTCTATGCTAACCCCTCATATAAGTTATGGTGCTTATTAAAAGAGGTCGTTTGCTAACTTGCGGTTATTAGACCGCGTTTTTTTCTTCTTGGCGAGCTTCCCTCTCCCCCTCACCTCCTTTCCTTGGGTTTATTTTCTTCTCTGACTTCCTCCCTCCCAGAGAAGACGAACACGCCCTCGCTCTAACGACCTGTCTGTCTTGACCTACTTCAAGAGTATTCTGCTGGGGAATCGTCGTCCGTATGTGGGCCAATCCATCTTAACAATCCAGGTTAACAGCTTTATCTTTACACTTTTGCATTTTTCCTCTTGCTGAAGAGATGCAACTCTTTTGGTAACCAAACTACTCCAGAAGCTCTGTTGAAAAGAATCCGCCAGATTCATGCTGTACGTAAGCGACATTTTGGAGAAAGGAAATGCTGGTGACATCGGCTAGTTGTCATCCACAGGAATCATCTCGTCAGGACCACGAATCGGATTAACTGGCGTGACATGTTATAATAACTAGAGGTCAGGACGTGTGCTCTCTTAACATTAATCTCGAATTTCTATCATTTTAATTTGATCGCCGCAAAAATCTGATCCGATTCACCTAAGTGCCCTGTGTTGAACACTGAGAATGAAGACTATTACTTCCAAACGCACATGAAAAACAAAATAAAATAAAATTTTTGCAATGGACAAATAGAAGTGGAGTGACCTTCAAAATTAACAAAGAAAAGGCAAAGAAATAAAAATCTACGGCGATCAGTCAAATACAAACGAGATTTATTTTTATCAAGCCTAAATAGGAGAGTCGGAAGCTTTAGAACGAATTCCGCGTGGGTCTCTGCACCCCACTCCACTTCACTGCCAATGTTAGTCTCATTCAGTCGATACTAGAACAATGAGTGAGCCAGAGGTTGAGCAACGGATTATTATAAAGTTTTTAACGAGGGAAGGAGCGAGACCTTCACAAATTTTAACTCGATTACGGGCACAATTCGCGTGTACAAGTGGCACAACAGTTATTTTGAAGGCCGGGAAATGGTGGAAAATCAGGGTCACGATCGGCATCCTCCTACTTCCATCACAGAAAACAACATCCGTGCATTAAGGGAGCTTTTGGAGGAAGACCGGCGTCTCACCGCTGGCAAAATTGTTTTCTCAATTGGTCTAAGTGCACTTTCGATCATCAGAAAGGCACTTGGCTTCAGCGAGGTGGCTTCTTTCTTCGCCCGTTTGGAGACTTGCCACAGGCTTTTGGTCCGTTACACTGACGAAGGAGAAGGCTGTGATGAGACACGGCTTCATCACTATACGCCTCAATCGAAGCAGGCTGCACCATTAAAGGCCAAAACGTGATTGTCTTGCCACCGTGGCTTTGGACTTCGAAGGCATTCATTTGGTCGAGTTCCTCCGCGATCGCCGAACAGAGAACTCCGAATACAACTGTCAACAGCTGGACGAAACAAAAGCTGCATATGGAAGCAAAAGACGGCGTTTCCCAATGAGAAGCGTCATCCTCCTTCACGACAAAGCACGGTCTCAGACTGAATTGAAGGAAATTCACTGGAACCAGGCAGAAAATCCACCATACAGCCCACATTTGTCACCGCGTGACTACCATTTGGTTGGACCGCTGAAGAAAGCTCTACGAGGTCAAAGGTTCAATAGCGATGAAGAGGTTGAACACTGTGCTCAATTGGTTAAAGACTCAAACTTCAGCTTTTTATGATGACGTAATCAGGAAGCTTCCAAAACGCTGGGAAAATGTGTTTCAGTACAATAAATTCTATCGTACTCAGAAAAATTATTTAAAATATATTCCCGTTTATATTTGACTGACCCTCATGTAAATAAATAAAAGGCATTGTAGGCAGTGCCCTATGGACGCCGTTAGAACCCATGTGGCTTATGAGGGTTTCTGTACCATCCATCCTCAGATTGCTGTGAAATTTTGGTGTCTTGTAGTGTTCTGCCCAGGAAAGGTTTCTGTCGATCTTTTGAAGTTTAAAGGTTCCACCCTAACCCCCCTCATTTTAGGCTAAATGGAACAGACGGCAAGCCGCCTCCTAAAGTGGTCGAGGAACAGAGAGAAAACAAAGCTCTCAAACAAATGACGTTACTACTGGAGTCAATTCGAGTGGTTTCTGAATTAAGGTGACAGAAGGAAAAGACGGAGTTGAAATACCTCCTTTGTTATCTGCATGAGTCTGGTTTCGACAGCGACAACTACATCTGGCTTCAAAGAGATTACAACCCCAATCACGAGTGACGGTAGACTCATGACTAAACTATGAGTATCTCCCCCCCCCTCCGAGACTAAACTGATCTCTGCCACACGGCCCAAAAATTCCTTTGACAAGTCCATCACTTAAAATTTTAAATACTGTCAATTCCGGAGGTTTCTAAATCATTTTCGTAACACGGCAATGTTTACTGATAGATTTGTATTATAAATAAAGTAACTGCTGAAACTGAAATTGAGCCTAGATTTAATTTTTTACGTAATAATAAACAAGCTCATCTGTCCCATTAATATGGTTTGACGTTAATAATATTTGAATATTGTTATAAAAATGTTCGAGAAAGGAATTATTAATTACGAATGATTATTTCTTCTAATAAACTAAATACTTGATAAAGAATGTCTTCCTTGCGTTTTTTTTGGCTAACAGGCTACATGAGGGTGATCCTGAAACAGGCAACTCCCCTTTAATAGCATAGGAAGGGAATTGAAAAGGGGGGATGCGGATAGGCATTGCAGATTATAAAATATAATAATTTTATTTCGACTGATGGTATATTTTCATTTCATTACAATGGGAGTGATTAAAATTAACTTCTCTATTAGGAAAATGTTAATAAGACAGGTTCTAGATGTATAAATGACCCACAATAGGATCAAAAGCTTCTGGAATTAAAATGGTCAAATCTTAACGGAATACATTAAAATACAACAAGATACCGTTCATTATGTAAATAATATTCCAAGGTTTAAATAATTAAGCCAATGTTGCACCAGTTTATATTTAAAATGCACCTTTATTTAGGAGCGAGAGCTTTCAACAGCATACAATTCCCATCATGCATATAAAATACATACATGTGTTACAAACATAAACCAGAATAATTAGAAAATGTAAATTTACTTTTGTTGTTTGCCATACCTGTTGTCATTTAAGTATTAAATGTAGTTTTTATGACATCAAGTCAGAATTAACACTCAGGTTCTCTCTCTCTCCCTCTCCCTCTCTCTCTGTTTACATTTGAATACATCACAGTTATTTCTGCTACATAGTACGTACATTCATAAAGTTAATACATATCCTTCGATTACCATTATATACAGGAAACATTAAAAGATGCATTTTACTTAAATCATTTAACCGTATCAGTAAACTTATTGTCTATTTTATTCTTGTTTAATTCATAATTTATCACGCCTCATTAATTTTACATATCTTTTGTTATCCCTATATATAATTTTACCTTCTTCCCAACACTTTAAATTTTTCTATAATGCTTGCATAGAAAAGGCCCACGTTCCCCACATCAGTTCCTCTATTAACCAGTTCGTCGATATTTTCCTGGATATTTAGTCCTTCTAAGAGTATTTTGTATGTTGATTCCTCAAAGTCCATCCCAGACTCTAACTCTGGACAAATTATTAACTCAGACTGGGGACAAATAAAGACTGGGGTTCCACAGGGTTCCATTCTAGGTCCATTGCTCTTAATATATATAAATGACTTATCTAGATCCATAAATTCTTCTTCTAAAACTATACTTTTTGCTGATGATACTAGTATTTTGGTTACAAATAAACAAAATAGTCTGGAAAATGCTGCCAGTGTTACATTAAGCCAGATGCTTCACTGGTTTTCAGCCAATGGCTTGTCAGTCAATTGTGATAAAACTCACTTCATGCAGTTTCAGACAAAGAATGCCAATTTGAACTCAATAAAACTAGCAACAAATAATTGTGAAATAACTGAAGTTGAATGTACAAAATTTTTAGGTATATCCATGGACAATAAATTAAACTGGAAGGATCATATTAATATTCTCCTGCGAAAACTAGGCTCGGCAACCTTTGCTCTTAGAATTATGTCAAGTTGTAGTGATCCTAACATAAGAAAATTAGTTTATTATGCATATTTCCACTCTATAATGACATATGGTATAATATTCTGGGGCAATGCATCAGGGAAAGATAAAATATTTACACTTCAAAAAAAGGCTGTTAGAATATTATGTCAGGTCTCACCAAAAACATCTTGTAGGGGACTTTTCAAGAAAACTGGAATACTGACACTCATATTCAATCACTCATGTTATTTGTTATTAATAACAGTAACCTCTTCACACTAAACTCAGATATACATGACTTTGATACCAGAAGTAAAAACAATTTACACAAGGAAGGGAAGTCTCTAACCGTAATACAAAAGGGTGTACATTACAATGCTATTAGCATATTTAATAAACTTCCCACCTCCATTAAACAATTAAAAATAAATCCAAACAAGTTCAAATATGAACTAACTAAGTTCTTACTAAGCCACTCCTTCTACTCTGTTGAAGAATTTATGGAGCTGAATGTATCATAGGGTAGATATTTATAATTATGAAAGAACATTATTAGAACACTAATTTTTTAGTATAGGATGTAAAAATATTTATCAATTTTATATATAAGGTACAAATTGTATGTCTTCTGTATAGAACTTAAGAAAATCTTATTATAAGTTAAAAATTAATGAATAGTTACAGTATATTTTAATATTAATAAAGCAACCTATGTAAAATCTCTGACTCGTTCCACATCCTTGAAGCTTGTGCTTCTCTATAGGATTTATGGAATATGATTTTATACTTATACCAATAAATCGTACCATCCCAGTTTCCTGGTACCTGGGACCACGCCGTACTAGTTTTAGCCCTCCTCTTTCATGTTTCCCTGACGATACTTGATTCTGTCATCCACATTCATTCCAGTCACAGTCCCCACACTTGATTCTACAAATGGAATTAGTTCGTCTTCCCGTATGTATTTTACCTTTCATATTATGCATAATGTATATTTTAGGTATGATGGCAATTGTATGCAGCTGATAATGGCAGGAATCCGAAACCTCTTCCCCAAAATAAAGGTAGATTTTAAATAGAAACGGTGCAACATTGGCTTCATTATTTAAACCTTGGATTATGCATAAACCAGTTTTCATTGATAAGTGGTTCTTGAAAGAATGTTAATAATATTACCAAAATAATTAATATCTATTTTTTTCAGTATTAAAAAAAGCTTTATTTTTGATATAGGTTACTAGGGTAAATAGACGGGACAACAGCGTTCCTAATTTCTGAATACAAAGGAAAACCTCTTTAAGGATGGTTGCCATCGGGGACAGGGCTACTTTAAAAGCAGACAAATACACGTGGCTCCCCCTTTCAGCAGCACGGACACATTACATTAAGAACGCAAACAAAGAGTGGACGACGCGCAACCTTCCTCTGACAAATTAAAGAGTTTTCCACGCGGACGGAAACGGACCACACAATTAGTAATATTGTTTGCCTTCGAGGGTCTTTCAATGAAGCAGGATCGATTCTCCCGTCACAAACTGGAACAACCCTGGGGGGTGAAGATTTCTTCAACGCGTAACCAATTTCACAAATCACCCAGTCTTAACATTACGTCGACACACACAGTGGAATACCAATGTAATGAATGATGTGCCAGGCCAACTGTATGTGCGTGCGCCTGCGTGCGTGTGCGTGTGTGTGAGGTTCCGGTCCGCCAACGCCTTTCAGGAGAGCGCGAGACCTTTAAAGGCAACGCACGTGAACACCAAACACTCGCTCACTGCCTCCAGGTAAAACACTAAAAGAAACACACAAACACAGTCCGCGTGGTTCATTTTCCTTCTCCTCATAAAGTCAGACAAGATGCAAGCACCACGTGAGGGGTTGGACGACAGAAGACGAACCCCTAGATCAATAAAACCGCACCCAAACCTTTTCGGTTAATTGAAATGAATGTTAATCAGTTTCCCGTGCTTATAATTTTACAATTACACGGTGTGTCTGGATAAGTGGCGTTTTTGAAGAATATTAGCTAATTTCATACAACATAAATTATTTGTTGAAATTAAGATGGAAAACTTTGAAATAATTAATGTGTCGAAACGGAAATAAAGGGTCAGGGTTGAAATGGAATGAAACAAGCTGTGTGTGAGGTATCAACGAAATTATCTTTTTTATTCGAAATGCCAGTGTATGCCATTATGTATGAATTATAACAGAGGTGGCCAAACGTGCCGCTTTGGACGATTAAAAGTGGCGCATTGCACCCTTGAGCCTGCTTGCATTTCGGACGAGAAGTCCTTTAACATTGTTAAAAACGATTGCACAGTTAGATATATATTAAAAATAATACCATACTGATGTCGCTACAACTGTAGTCCAGAGTCATATTCACCAAACGAGACTCACTCATTTGGAAATTATTTTGCAAATCTCTCAGAAAAATAATACTCCGCTAAAGGTTCGTCGTGGGAGTTTCCCGTCGCACGTTGTTGTGGTATTCAGTCCTAAGACTGGTCTGATACATCCCTCCATGCTAACCTATCTTGCGCAAAAATACCACATCCTCCCTAATCTGCAGCGATCATCTTTGCTCACCTGTCTTACCCACGCACTTCCCTATGACTTTACAGCACTCTGCTTAAACGTCGCCTATTCTATCCCTTTTGTCACGTCCTCCATTGTCGCTCTCCTCTCTGTTTAGAACTTCCTCGTAGTGATTCTATCCACCCATCTTTTAGCGTATAAGAACCCGGCCCAATTTTATTCCTATTTATGGAATGAAAAGTGTATAAAAATTTCGGCAAGAGCATGTCGCTGGCCAGGAAGAAGGGTTTTTTTCCGGGCGCCGAATTGGCGGCTGGATAAATGTATCTGAGTGCTGAGTTAATGGTAAACTTGTTTTTCGCTAAGAGGCCGTTCACCTGTCGGATTTTCCGAAGGACACAAACCCTTATCGTCATCAAAAATCTCCCGCGCTTGACGGAGAACTCACGATGATTGGCAGACAACCGTCCCTTGGAGGGGAGAGATACGAGGTGACCTAAAAAGGTGAAGATCGGAGAAATGGTCAGTATAAGGTGAGACATTGACAAGTGGAGGATCAGTCGAGGAAGCAGCGGACAAGTACACCATGTTTTGACAAGTCGAGGAAGCAGCGAAGAAAGGTGTTAACAACGAGGGAAGTAGGAGGTTTTCTTCAATTCCGGCAGCACGACTTTATGCTATTATCTACCGGCCGCTTCATGTTCAACTAGAAGGAAGTTCCAGTTGCATCTGCATCAATACACACGTGAATACAAAACACGTGGTCACCCAAACAATAATTACCCCTGAGAAATTTTGAAACCGTTGTGGTGACTCATGACCCCTACATTTAAGCGGTAAAGCGAAAATAATTTAGTTTTTGTTATTCGCGTACAACAGGACGAAAAGCGAGGGTGGTTTGGTTGGGGCCGAGTAGGCGGGAAACGTCGCCGTTTACAACATTATTTATTGCCTGGAGTGCATTGTATTTGGACAGTTGGTCCCGGGAGCTGTCCTGAGAAAGACGGGGTGAGAGAGCAGTGGCTGAGGAAACAACATGCGTAAAAGTTAAATTCGGCATGTTTTGAGAAAGAAGATTCATTTGATGGGAGTACGGAAAACAAAAAGATAACATTTGATGGAGATTTAATCTGAAGAAGAGGCGCTAGAGGAGACGTGTCCAGCAAAGGAACATCCGGCAACGGCAAACAAAGAACGACGTCACCAAGCAGAACATCTAATAACGGCATTTTTACCCGGCTTTCCACTTAAACCATTCTCGTTGATTCGCTATTGTTTTTTTATTCACTTATATCGTTTGTCACCCGCGTTCCCGAGAGCAGCCGTTTAGAAGCTGCATAGATTCTTTTTGCTTTACCGACTGAGCCAATTTGATAATAAATTTTATTCGTAAATTTATTTTTTTACTAAAACTTAATTTGAGTTAATTTCTTTTGTAAATTTTATATTGTATTGCCACGATTTAGATCTTTATTATCATCATAATTAAATGCAATATATTCAAATTAAACACTTTTTATTATTTAACAATTCCTTGTTATAATAATATTTTTGCGGTGTAAACAAAGAGTAAACACCACACCGTCCCCATTTAATTCTTTATATTTCTACTTGTTATTTTCTCGCAGGACCCATTTAAAATTGTGTTTTCTTTTAATAAATGTACACATAAAACATCCAAAACTTAAATTAATTAACGATTTTATAATATACGCTATTATATTACCCGTAAGTAAATTCCTCCTTTACGCGAAGGCCTTCCTTGCCTGTGCTATCCTACTGCTGTAATCCTACCAGTCCTTAACTTCCGTCAACGTATCCGTTCCGAATGTAACAGCGTTTGTTATTCGTCTGTTTTCCATACTACACTCTCCATCACCTTGGTTGTCCCTCTATTAATTTTCATATAGAACTCTTACTCCAGGACCACGTTCATGTCATTCATTATGGTTGGTCAAGTCTTCTTCTGACTCCCCTAATACTACAATATCATCGGCAAAGCGTAAAATTTCTAATGGAATTAAAATATAATTTAGTTTTTATTAAATTTCTGACCGATTTAAAAACCTAATGGGGTTTTCGTAATTACCACCTAATTAAAAACTTCTCCTCTATCTAGTCGTTAATTTATTTCATTTAAGCATAATTCCTTAACGCTTTATGATAGAGGCTTCTTAAAAGGTTTTTCTTGTGTTTTTAAGAATATATGGACCAAGTTATATTGCACGCCTTTAAATCTGTATGAAGAAATATAAACATTCAAAGAACCATACATTCTTTTTTACTGTATAGATTAATTTTTTTTATTTAAAAGAAAGGAAGAGGAAACTCTGGATGAAAGAGAGTGGCGGATGATTCTGAATAGATGTTAAGAACGTAGAAAAGAGAGAAGTAAGAAAAATAATATTAAAATGTATAATAAGTAAAACAACATTATATATATGAACTAGTTTAGAAAGCATGATCTTTTCAGAGATAAGCTCAGTCAACCTTTCTCCTTTTAATTAACAAATTAGGGAAAAAAGTCGTCTACACGCCAACACCAAGAATATTACACGTTCGGTTTTTTAGGGAGGGGCGGGGAGGTGAGGTTTTTTTTTCTTTTCGTGGCGTCGTTCTTAGAATACGAACGGCAACGTCTGTCTTTACTCACAAAAGTGCAATTTATTTTCATTATAACGTTTGATATGAATAAAGGCAAGGATGATATTAATCCACGTTCTACCCGATGACTATTATAAATAGTGTAAATTGTGTGAGACCAGTTGAGGAAGAGGAGGACGTAGTTAACTGGTCTTCCGCTGCCAATTCCGTACTCCCCAATTTTTTTAAATCTTCCCAAGACGTGGATTGATGAGTCCATCTGTCTCGCTCGTGGCCTTTCCCTCGTGTCTCCCATTCTGCTCTTCATTGTGGTTCTTTATTTTAGTCCGCTCTTATAAATGTCCCGTTCCAGTGGTTTCTGCTTTCTGTTTCCGTGGGGTTTATAAATATCGCTGCATTTTAACATTCTGATAGCTCCTCGTCAATCTCCAACGCCTCTTCCCCCTCCCCCCCCGTACTCGTCACGTCCAAAGAGATGTTGCTCGTGCTTCCGGTATTCAATTCAGCCATGTCATATAATATGCAGCATCATTAATCACAACTTTGACGTTGGTTAAGTTTTCGCCTTTTCCACATGGAAGCTACAGATCTATTTACTGATAAACGGGGGTAAGCGCTGTACTTATGCTCAAGTGTGATACAGAACTTCCAAGTTTAAGAACCTTGGTAATAATTGTATTTTAACTGTAAGAATTGTTGCTCCAATATCGAAGATTATCTGCGTGATTAATGTATATAATATCTAGAAAATACAGGTGCACTGAGCAAAATTATCCCGGTATTTTAAAATTTGAGTTCAAATAAATGATAGTCTCTTTACCTTAAAAGGGGTTAAAAATAATCCTTGTACTTAAGGAGGGGGAGGGTGTGAAAAATCTACCATCTACTTTAATTCACCGTGCGTATTATGAACGTCCTCTAGAGAATCGCTTCTGAAATGACGCTTTTATTTGATTCAATTCAGTTCTGTGTTTATATTCACGGTACTTTTGAGTTAAAATTCTCGCGATTCTCTAGAGGACGTTCATAATACGCACGGTGAATTAATGTAGATGGTAGATTTTTCACACCCTCCCCCTCCTTAAGTACAAGGATTATTTTTAACCCCTTTTAAGGTAAAGAGACTATCACTTATTTGAACTTAAATTTTTAAAAAAATGTGATACTTTTGCTCAGTGCACCTGTATTTTCTAGATTCACGAGCCAGTACCCAACGGAGGTATGCAAAATTTAGCCTTCAAACTTAAAACTATTCAATTTAAAAGAAACTTATACCTTGGCCTATGGGAAAACACCTTAAAAAATTGGAATCAAATTAAACATTGATACGAACTAATACGATATTGCTTTTCAATTTTAATCATCAACAACAAACAAAATCGTAGGATTTCGGGCAGTTGTTGAACTATACACGACAACACATCACGTCAATTAAACCATGTTGTTCACTATAATTACTTCCATAAAAACAGTACAATCCTAGCATAAGAAGATGAATAAATAAAATAATAAAACGGAAATATTAATACATTCCTGGCTTATCAACATCTAAAATGTATTTAACAAGCAAAGTTGTAATTGGAAACTAATTGAATTAGTAACTTATCAACAATTAACGTCTGTATATACGTCATATGTCAATTAAGAATTAACGACCCGTATATCAGACAGTTCAATTTCTTTTAAAAAAAGAATTTTAAACCTAAACTAGAGACATTCCGACCATCAATTGTGGACCTTTTCAATTTTTGTAGGGTGACAATTGATGGTTGAAACGTCTATAGTTTAAAATGAATAAAAAGACGGTCAATAAGTCAGCATATAAATTTATTACTATTTAATTAACACAAATGGTTTATATTAATTAAATAGAATTAATTTATATGTTGACTTATTGGCCGTCTTTTTATTGTCAACTTGAAGTCAGAAAACTATGTGTAAGTTTAAAGTCCATAGTTTGTCTTTTTTTGTAAATGTCTGATATACGGGTCGTTAATGCTTGATTTCTAAATGATATTTCTTTTAGCTAGGTTTACAAAAAATATACATTATGCTACGGGGGTTGATTTGCCATTTAGGAACTCCAGTATGGATTAAACGGAATATTTTTGAAGTCGTCTTTTTACATTTGTCCCGAAGCTTGATGGATCTTTTCCATTTCTGGGGTTATTTCATTTTACTATAAACTTCAATATAATTCAAACCGAAGTGTTTGTTTTTATTCTTTGATGGGTCAAAGAAATTAAAATTTAAATAAAATAAAACATAACTGTATTTACATTTGTCCTGAAGCCTGTTGGGCACTAATTGTATATAATTCAACCCGAAGTAGTATTTACTCGATGGGTCAAATACATTAAAACTTAAATAAAATAAAAATAAGACGTTCCCACCGCAAATTTCGGGACATCTACAGATGTTTAATTAAAAATGATAACAGAAAATTTTGTGCTGCTCCGGCAACATCCATGAATTTGGCCCTGGATGTTCCGGTAGCAACTCAAAAATTTTTGTTACGGTTTTTAAAGGAAAACTTGAAGAGGCCGAAACGTCTTATCTTTATTCGAATTAAATTTCTATTTCTGATTCTTTGCCAGCTGCTGTATTTTTTATTAAAATTAAATCAGACTAAGCTCAATACTTTATTAATAAATTAAAACTTACAACGTGTAGTCGCGGAGATGAGTGACTGGGAATTTGGGTTTGCAGGAAGCCCCCAGGCGGCGAGGCGAGGAGAGGAGAGGCGAGCACGTGGCCGTGACGTCAATCGATGGCCCAGGACCTTGCAGGTCACCCTAATTCTCCCCTCATAAACACTACACCTCACTCTCTTCCCCCACCCACCCCAAACACCTTAATTACATTACAGACCACACGACATCCTCACATGCACAGGCACAGAGTTCGTAGGAAAGAACAGCAGCGGCGTGACACGACATTTGAATCCACTTCCATTCCTAGTTAATTACGAATGTCTGTGGTGTTAACCTCTTTGGTAAGAATAATACCTTAAACCGCGGGCGCATATGAATTATTTATACATTTCAAGCAAAATTCCAGGCTGCAAAAGGATAACGAACGAGCAAGACATGAACAAAGGAACTAATAGGTCAGAAGTTGGGCTCAGGAAAATAAAATTAATTGAAAGAAAAAGCAACTCAATCTCGTACGTAGATAAATGAGGAGGAATATGGATTAGGTGGGGAAATAATTCCAAGGGCAACGAGCTTCAAAAATCTTGGGATATATTTCAACAATAGACTGTGGTGGGTGGACGACCAGAAATTCCTTACGTTTCGTAATGAGAAATTTAAAAACGCGATCGCTGGAAATGGTCCACGACTCACAATGGAATTAGTCTAACCAGTTAAAAATGTAAGTCCGTTATTTATTTTACTTTATTGAAAACGAGTTGGTCAAAACATGACGAAACTGGCGTCAAAACCATATAATATGAACTTAAAATATACTCCCAGTATCTCGAGAGGGTAAAAAATACTCCCGGTAAAATAGCAGGGCTAAAAATATTTTCAGGATTCTAACAGAATAAAAATTCCCCCTCACTGAAAGGATGAATTTTAATTTAAATCGCATATTAAATGTCATAATCTAACACAGTTACCCCCTTTACACCGGTTTCGACACAAATCTCGATAGTTTCCTTGTTATTTTCATATGAATCGAAGAGGTTGAAATTATACACAAATATTGTCGAGGAAACACAATTTTTTTTCGTTTCAAAAATCAGTCTTTATTACATAATAAAAATTCCGCTAATTCCACCCCTTCACCCTAGGAATGGTAGTCGTGTCTTTTCTTCAAAGTGTTTGGTTTTGGGTCGCGAGGAATATGGAAACAGAATTTTAAAAATCGTTTTGTCCTTTAAATGTATTAAGCATAAGTATGTTTTACCCAGTTCCATCCCCCTATTACGGGATGAACTGCAATTTAATATACATTCCAAATGTCAGAATCAAACTGAGAGACTCCCAAAGCACCGATTTCGACACCAAACTCGACCGCTTTCATTTTTATTTTAATATGACTCGACGTGAGGGAAAACCCGTTGGCGCTCCTCTTTGAGGTTCGGCTGCGTCTGGTGGTGAGCAAAAACGTCAGTAGAGTGGGACAGATAGCTTGTCCCAGAGAAGGACAGATAATTTTTATTGGACAGGATCGGGCCCCGCCACCGACGGAAGCGAAATAATGAAGTAGGGACTATTAATAACCCAGGGAAAATGTATTTTTAAACATTAAGACGGGACTTTAAGAAAGCTCATAATTTTATTTCAGTACCCTTTAAGAGTGGATATAAGACTGAATACTGAGAATAGACTTAGAGGAAGCTGTAAGAGTGAAGATTTAGATAACGGGAGGAAGGCGTGCTCGAGTCCGGGGCACCAAGGCCCTCATTATTGTTCAACGCGGAAGTTAGGATTGGTCCAGCGACATGTTCCAGGTTAAGCCGAGAAGGGAAATTTCACTGTTCGTAATATTTTGCATATTTCCTGGTACTGCCAATTCCGAGTAGGATTGTTCTCCATGCGAAGGCTCGCTAAGACGACCCTTAGTACGGAATTTAATTTGTGCAAATATTGTCAATAAATATGCACAAATTTATTTATTTTAAATAATTAAAAGTGATTCAATTATAGTAATTGTAAATTGATAAATATAGGGTAAATGTATTTTTTATTTTTATAAGATAATATTTCATTTCAAAATAGTAAATCCCCTTAACATTCGTTTCAATGTATATATGTGTCTACACACATTACTTCACGGCATGTGTGTTGTGGTATGCAGCCTGGTGCAACCATCCATGCTAACCTATCTTGCGCAAGCCTTTTCATTTCCACATAGCTACCACATCCTCCTTAACCTTCTTAGCGTATTCCATCCTTGATGTCCCTCTTCTGTCCTTACCCCAACACAATTTTACAAGACCCTTGTCTCAAAACGTGACTTATTAATCCATCCCTTTTCTTGGTCAGCGTCCTCCATATTGTTCGCTTTTCCCCTATTCTGTTTAGAACTTCATCGTTAGTGATTCTATCAAACCCATCAGCATTCTCCTACAGAACCACATTTCAAAGGCTTCTATTCTTTTTCTTTCCATTTCACGGTAACAGTCTAAATAAAAAATTGTTATAATATACCATTAAAACTGGGACATTCTTTTATGGACACCCTACATATTATAGAATTGTCGTATTTTGATAATTGCGCATTGTTGAAGCGTAAATATTGAGAAGTGATTTAACTGCGGCGAAGAATAGACAAGAGAATTCTGTTTACGTGTTTCGGGAAGAAAACAAAGGGAGGCTTTTCGCCTTTCTTTATTCTTATGGGCTCAGTCCGAAATCCCGTTGTCGCTGCTGCGAAATGAAACGTGACGACGTGCAGGTGTGACGTAAAATAATTTTAGTGTCTGGCCGGCCCGGGAGGGGAGGTGGGGGGTGGTGAGGAGAGGATCTTCAGTGGAGAGAATCCCAATAGGACGAGTAACACTCACTCTGCGAGACGGCAAATGGTGGCTCATAAATTGGGGAATGAGCACGAAATTAAAGCCGTGCATCAGGCGACGCGCATGGCCGGGCTATAAATAAAGGGCAGGTGTCGAACCGGGGGCTGACCTAATACCGAGGCCGCGGTAGCCATCCCTCGTAAAGAATTTTACGACCCCTCGTTCACCTTTAACAGCCCCGGAATCATTCAAGGCGACGCTACGCGACGGGACGCGGCGGTCCACCCAGCGATCCTGCTTTCTCTACAGTGAGTTACCTTGCAGATAGCTTGACACTTTTTTAATGAATTTCACACGAAAATCCTCTAAATTGTCCGCTTAACAAGGATTTTGTAGCCGCCACACGAAAGGATTTTCCCTTCGCAAGAATCAATTCATCTTTTAATAACCTCGTACGTAATAAAAAATATACATGCTATTCGAACGACAGTAACGTGATTTTGATACCACCACTCGCTTAAGTCACGGTATGAGTAATGTCTTTCACTCGGGTCGTACTTTACAGACAACGACACTCCTCACTAAACAATTCAAGTTTATATGGCCACAAGAGCCGTAGTGGAAAACGATATTGAGAAAATCTAGGAGGAAATTGAAGAAGAACTGAAGTATGTCAAGGGAAACGAGAATTTAATAATGGGTGATTGGAACGCAATAATAGGAAAGGGAAGAGAAACTAAAATTCTCCTGGTGTCAGAATAAGCGTGGTACATTGAAGACGTAAAAAATAGTTCATTTCCCTTAAAAAGGGTTTAAAATAATCCAGTATCTTAAATGGGTGAAAAGTATTCCAGCTTGCCTATGTTAAATTTTCGCTTTCTCTTAAAGTATTGTAGCGCAGTAGAACACGCGTCCATTTTTTTTACGGGAACTTAAATAACAAATATTCCGGCATGAGCAAGTCGTTTGCCAGGAAGAAGGGGATTTTCCGCGCGCCGTCTTGGCGGCTCGGAATAATAACAAGGGACTGCGGCTGACACCTGGACCATAAAGCTCGGACACCTCGTCGCCGGTTTCGGAATGTCCTAATCTGCCTGGGACTTTGGTGACCGGGTGGCGTGTTCCCCAAATGAAACAAGGGATATGATTGGAGAATATCCATCCCTGCTTTAAAAGAAAAATCATTTAAACGAGTTTGTGAAAGGGAAAATGGCACAAGAAAATTTAATATAAAGTTCTTTAAAAAACTGAATTGTACCATAAATTGTAAACTATTGTTATATATCAACACGTATATTTAAATTTTTATATTTAAAACATAAATATCAAGTTAAAGTCTATAAAATTGTTAATTTAAAGATCAAAATGTATTGGTAATTGTAATTTTGTATAAACCGCTAATGACTGCTTTGTTGATGTGACTATAAATAAAATGAAAGAAAAAAAAGAAAGTCAACTTGTTTCGATCAATCGCCTATTAATTATTATTTCTATGAAGTCACCAAAAGCCAAAGTATTCCATCGCGATTTTCTTTTTCAGTGCTGCGACAGTAAGTGACGTGCTTTGAATTTCGTGACATTACGAGTAAGAATCAGATACAATACGAGTTGAGAAATAGAGACGATCCAATAACCCGCCCTCGGTATAGTAATAAAAGGTATTTTTGGCAGAACAAGTTTTTCTTGACTCCGAAGTTACCGTGTAATAATTTCCGCCTCTTCACAGCCTTCCATCTTTACCTTCATTTATATTCTGAGCATGTCCCCAGACGATTAACAACACAAAATCCACGTGCAGCAGCGCAGAAAATTCCTCCGGTGCCAATTAATTTGCGGCACATCTTTCGCGAGCAAACTTCAATTACCCGGTGACAAGAGGAGAGAAGTAAAGACAACACTTTTAAAGTTTAACGGAAACACCGCGTCGCGTCCTGAAAGCGGAACACACGACACGGACGACGACGAATTTCAATTAAGCGACAAAAGAAAAGTCTTCATTCATTAGCAGCGACGGAGTTAACAATGTTAGGACGAGGCAAGGTCGCGGCCTAAATGGCTCCACCCCTTTGAAATATCAGACGAGGCAAATGGCTTTCTTGCAGACGAGGAGGACCTGGGGTCGCCCTGGCCTGGCCTTTCACGTCGACGACGGCGACGCCGACGACGGACAAGCTAATTACTCGTCAGTCGTCACATAACTGCATCACGATGCTCCAAAGAAACCACGTGGAAGGCATGGTTTAATATTTTCTTTATTGTATAATGTTATGTAAAAGGAACAGCGACAATTTACACTTCTAGCAAGTCTCAAAGACCTAGGGACGTCGAATCATAACTTGCTAAAAAAAACATCTATAGGGGAAGACGGGGCAAAACAGGGTGTACCCAATTTATTTTACTGGATAGTACTGGACAGTGGCGGCTGGTGCATATGTGCTCATGTGCCACAGCACATGAATTAATTTAGGAGGAATTATTTATTTCGTAATTTTAAGACATACTAAAATAATATTATTTTAAGAGTTTAAATTTCTGCTTTGAATTTAAACTGTCCGCCTTCCAGCGCGCTCCCTCCCGTATATATCTTTATTTCTTTCCAGCACGAGATTCTTGTCTGGAATGAGAAATGCGCATGCGCAGTATTACCGTTTCAGCCCCCAGCTCGTCTAAGATCCAACAATAATCAACTACAGAAACCACAGCGCCTTCAAAGCAAACATGCTGATTAAAAAGGATACAGTTTTAAATGTTTTTCACGAATTAATAAAAAGATTACTGTTCACTCACTTGCTGTGGTTACTTGCTTTAATAAAAGTTTATTAAAAATATAAAAAAAAGCATTTAGCAGGCGAAATTTCGAAGGCTTTCATTATTCTAAGAAAATTACCGTACGATACTGCATGTAATATTCCAATAACATGTAATAAGGAAAAATATTGTCGTGTTATGAATTTGCGCCAATATCGTTTCATATTTTTGCAATTATAAAATTTACGTTACGTAAAAGAAATTATAAATGTAGCATATTACGGATCGTGGAGTATTAACATTGTAGATGTACTATTATTAATATCTTTATCCTCCTAAACTTTGTTCCTTAATTAATGTAACACAAAACTTTAAATACTCACGAGCCGCCACTGGTGCTGGAGATAAATAATTAGGGGTTTAACATTGTAACTGGTGAAGGAAGAAGTCCTGGCAGCCATCTTGACTGCACCTCGTGAATGAACTCTAGACTTTATAAAATTTTTGCAGCATTTCGACAATTTACAAAAATCCTCGCTTATAACTCTTTAATGGTAAACTAGGGGTCTTTAATTGCATATTACTTACGTATAAGGTTTTAAATCTACTTGTATTAAGGCTCGGTGAAAAACTTTAAATTGAAACTTGCGCGCGGGGCGGAACAGGATACTTGAGTATAAGGTAAACTGTTGTGTGTTGTTCAAGAAAAAAATGAATAACTGGCACTAACCTTATAAGAATTATTTTCAGGATGCTGTACCCAAAAAAACAGATTCAGAAAGAAAAGTAACCAAAAAAAGGGAGAAATGTTAACAAAATTTGTACAGTTGCAAAAAAATCACTTTGCGAAAGGAAATATTGATAAAGCGATCAACCACACGAAAATAAACACAAAAGGTGTTAACATTCTTCTTAAATTAAATTTTATTGCATTGATTGTATATAAAACATTTCCTATCCCTCTCTGCCCCTAGGGGTGCGGCAAAACGGAAAATTTGTGTTTCTTTTTAAAAATCCTCAAAAATCTAATTTAGTTGTTTTAAGCTATATTGATATTAGATTAAGTAGGCAATAGAATAAACTAATGTTTTATACTTTTATGAATTGATTTTTCTCTGTCCATAATTTTACAAAAATTGTTAAATAATAAGTGTCCCGATCCGCCCCGACTTTCTCTATATTCCTTTCATATTATAAATATAATTTTAAATTGCAGTTCCGTATTTTGTAATTTTAAGTCCAAAGAATTATTACTCAAATATTATATATTAATTTATTATATTATCATGACACTATTAAATTCATATACCTTTAGCCTACTAAAATGAAGTTCCATTAATATATAAAATGGATTAATAAAACCAATGTATAAACAGATACAAAGCTTCAGAGGGGAAGATTTGGGGGGGAAAGGTTATTATTTATACGCCAGAATAATCTTCAATATTAATGTTTTAAAGAATGTAAATGTGATACTCATTACATATAATCTCTGTGATATATCACTTGTAGCCTCGTACCGTTAAACAATCTCAAGTATGGAGGCCAAACGTGTCATATAAGTAACACAGGGACTATAATCGTCTCCAGAGTCGCTAGTTTCGCTCCAAAGCCACCCATTTTCGTTTCTATTTTACTGAATAATTAGATGTGATTCATTTTTAATTACAGCAAAATTTGAAAGTAAGGTTAATTGAAGTTTTTTCGTTTTCTCAAGGAATATTATATTTATAAATCGAACGTCTTAAACCGTGGCCCACTAATTTATCCATTTTCTTGATCAACGTCCCCCATTTTGTTTGCTCTTCCCCTACTCTCCTTATAACTTCCTCGCTAATGATTGTATCAGCCCACATGATTTTCAGCTTTCTCCTATCGCTCCACATTTTGAAAGATTCCATTCTTTTCCTTTCTGCAACTCCTACCGTCCACGTTTCGCACCCATATAACGCAACACTCAATTTTTTGGATTTATCTATACAATTGTAAAATGTAGTTATGGTGATATGGTTTGATAAAAATGTCGCGTGGCACATGAGATGGGGAAACTGCTCATTAGCAGGCCCCGGCATATTATTTTGCACAGTATGTATTTTATGGGAAAACAAATTACAGAATTTTCGTTGAAGATGATTATTATTGTTGAATTTACATTAGTGAGTATTTGTATGTTGGGGCTTCACTCCGTCAGACGTTTGAGATTGAGTCTTCTTACCAACATTTTTAGCAATGATTTCCTAACATTGACACTTATATTACCCGTAAGTAAATTCCGTTTTTGTGCGTAACCCTTCCTATCGTGTGATATCCTACTCTTTATGCCTACTATACTTCTACCATCACTAGTAGAAGAATTATATTTAAAATAAAGGACACTTCGTCCACAACTTTTGGTAAGTCTTCATTTAATTTTACGAAAAAAAAGAAGAATATAATTACATACACATAACCTGAATTCAAACATATAGATAAAGTTTGCATGATATGGTTTTGTTGTCATTAAAATCTTAAGAAAGTTTTTTGTTCCTTCCGCAACATCCTGGTCCGAAATGAGGGAAAACAAAAGTTTTACGATTGATTTATGGGGCGAGGGAAAACCAGAATCTATTAGAAAAAGACCTTAGGTATTATTTATCGGATAACTGCTGTGTTTCAATGAAAATTATACTCTAGAAAAATACTTTAAACAAAGCTCTATTACAATTCTGTGAAATAGTAAGTGAAATAAAAAAAATAACGGAAACCCGGTAAAATGCAACTACCTTCACGAATCTCAACAGCAAACCCTTCACAACTTTATTTATTTTCCCGGAGATTCGAGATTGAATTCGTGCAAGTACAGATTTAATTAACATAGGAAAAAACACGTGCAGCCGTAAGAAGGAAGGTAAATACAGACCCGAGGAGAGCAGAGCAGAGCAGAGGGGTGCACGGAGTTGTGTTTTAATATCCCACGCGAAGGAGGACTGGCTCCTTCTTTTTTTTTAATTTTTCTCTCTGGAGGCAGCCAGCATCACACTCCACTGCATCTCAAGAGGGGAGGGAGGGGGTGAAGCCGTCTTATATATAATATTTCCCCCAGCACAACCCCGACGGCGTAGATGCACCTGAGAGACATGGTAACCTACCAACCCTTCACCCCTCACCACGTGCTTGCAACGTAGGCCGGGATGGTCAACCAACCGCATACCAAGCGCCAATTTTTTGGGGACAGGAAGGAATAACAGCAAACTCGTCACCCGTCATTCGGAAGGGCATGAGAATAGCCCGACCTACCTGATGCAGATTTTCTACACTTTTCCCTGAATCTCTTTGGGTGTAACATCGGATAGGACCCTTAAACTATAACCCGGGGGCCCAGCAGTCAACCCTTGGCTACCTTGCTCTACCTCCCACATCCCCCTTTTCAATTCCCTTCCTACGCTATTAAAGGGCAGTTGCGTGTTTCGGGATGTAGCCTTGTCTGTTCTCCCGGTTTGCTTGAAGAACTGTTATTTAATTCTTCTATTTAAAACTTTTGACCATTCATTGCGTTTATTTACAATAGATGTCTAACTCTGCATTGCTTTTTAACAATGTAAAAGGACTTCTCGTCCGAAATATCAGCAGACTCAAGAATGAAGTGCGCCACTTTTATTAGTCCAAAGTGCCACTTTTGGCCTAGGGAAATTTTATTTTGTTATTTTGGAAACCGCTGTCTCTTCACTGGCCGCGATGTTCCACGGAAAAGGAAGGAGGAGTTCAATTTCTCCGTTTCACTTTATTTACAATTGAACTCCTCGCTCCACAGACACTGTTAATGTCCTTACCTTCTTGTAATAATACATCATAAAATTAATTTTAGGCAAATTTAAGACCTAATACTGGGCAACCTCATGATTCAGGGAACACCACCAATAAAAAAATTCAGATGAGAAGCATCTTGAGATTAAACAACTAAATTCTTTAAACTACTAGTGGCTCTTACTGCCAAGGTCCTCCTTACTGTGGTGACTCATGAGCCCTACATTTAACGGGTAAAGCAAAAATAATTTAGTTTTTGTTATTTGCGTACAGCAGGACGAAAAACGAGGGTAGTTTGGTGAGGCCGAGTAGGCGGGAAACGTCGCCGTTTATAATATTATTTATTGCCTGGAGTGCATTGTATTCGACACTTGGTCCCGGGAGCTGTCCTGAGAAAGTCGGAATGAGAGAGCAGTGGCGCAACATGCGTAAAAGTTAAATTCGGCATGTTATGAGAAAGAAGATTCATTTGATGGGAGTACGGAAAACAAAAAGATAACATTTGATGGAGATTTAATCTGAAGAAGAGGCGCTAGAGGAGACGTGTCCAGCAAAGGAACCTCCGGCAACGGCAAACCAAGAACGACGTCACCACGCAGAACATCTGGTAACGGCATTTTTACCCGGCTTTCCACTTAAACCATTCTCGTTGATTCGCGATTTTTATTACAATTATATCGTTCGTCACCCGCGTTCCCGGGAGCAGCCGTTAAGAAGCTGCATAGATTCTTTTTGCTTTACCGACTGAGCCAATTTGATTATACATTTTATTCGTAATTTTATATTTCTATTTAAACTTAATTTTAGTTATATTTCTTTTGGAAATTTTTTAATGTAATATCATCATAATTAAATGGAATAAGTTCAAATTAAATATACTCTTTTTATTATTTAACAATTCCTAGTAATAATAATATTTTTGCGGTGTAAAAACAAAGACAAAACACCACATTACAGAGTGCTGAACCTCATATACCACGTCGGCCGACCTCCTGCTAGCGTCGCTGCCTCACAACACACAGGTCCAGGGTTCCAATCCTGGCATGCCATGTTGCTGACGTCATGGTCACGGAGACTTGGATTAACACTGCTGGAGAATCACTCCAAATTCAAAATGTGTCATGGAAGATGACAGTCTGCAGTCGACCCGATAGAGCCAATCAAGAAGAGTTAAATATTAGTGGTTGACGCGGCTTAGCTCAGTCCTCCCTGAGACGAGTTTAATACCTCCAACGACTGTGTGTATTACTATAACTATTAATTACGATCTAAATCAATTGTAATTATATTGTTTATGTACTGCCTTTAAATATCATAATATAAGTTGTAGCGCAGTAGAACCAGCGTCCAATTTTTTTATTATTTACGGGAACTTAAATAACAAATATTCCGGCATGAGCAAGTCGTTTGCCAGGAAGAACGGTTTTTTCCAAGCGCCGTCTTGGTGGCTCGGAATAATAACAAGGGACTGCGGCTGACACCTGGACCATAAAGCTCGGACACCTTTTCGCCGGTTTCGGAATGTCCTAATCTGCCTGGGAATTTGGTGACCGGGTGGCGTGTGTTCCCCAAATGAAACAAGAGATATGATTGGAGAATATCTATCCCCACCACCTTAGTAATAGGAGTCGGATAAGTGGTGACAAGGTTTTAAAGAGGCTGGCGGAGACAATTTTGGACAGATTTCTGATGACACAAGGTGGTGGCGAGAGGATATTGAAGGAGAGTGGTGGAGAAAGAGATTGCTGGTAAAAGGAGATTGGCAGCAGAGTGGTGGAGAGAGGAGATTGGTGAGGTGGCAGTGGAGACCATGCTTTGATCAGTCCAGGAAGCGGGGAAGAAAGGTCTTAACAAGGGAAGAAAGAGGAAAAAACGGAGTTTCCTCACGACTTCGTGCTATTGTCGACCGGCCGCTTCAAGTTCCACAACACGGAAATTACAGCGAGACGCCTATGAAAACAACTAAGGGTCGTCAACGAACAGATCTGCTACACGTGATAACCCAAACCAATAATACCCTGAGATCTTTAATACAATCCCATTTTAATTAATTATTTTTGTACATTTTTATTTTATACACGCACTACCCATATTAAAATTATTGTGTTTACAATTAATAAATGTATATATTTAAACCCAATTATAAAATTCATTAATTAATATTCCCCCCATCATTTACAAAGTATATCTATTTTTCATCGCGCACTGCAGGCGTCTACGCCAGAGACATTCCTTCACACACTAATCCGTGCTCCTCAATGATTAAAAAAGTAAATCATCTTCTTTTACACTAAATACAATAAACATTTCCAAGGAAACCTTAATTGGCCGTTGCATCAGGGGTTCCTAACTTTTTCGCATCCTGGAGAACGATTTAAATCATCAGTAGGGTGAACACGTTCCTCAGTCGCAGGACCGACCCAATGCAGTACAATGAAGGAAGAATGGAATATAGTTCAATTTATCCTTGTTTAGAAGACTCGGGCGGGTACTCTACCACTGAGCTAATCCGAGTCGACGTGAAAGGACCAATACCTAAGCCCGCGGTTCGAGTCCCTGGTCCGGTCGACATTTTTCCGTTCTTGTGTTCCTTCAAAATTAGCCGTACGCTCCTACTTCCGCTTCAATTGAAACATTTCTACTTCCTTTGACTATTTATCTTTGTTTTAGACAGAAAAAAGGACAGGGAGTGAGTTCAAAGCGTGGAAAATTCCTGAAGGTGAAATTATTGTACACTTGAAAATTATGCGTTTCGTCAATCGGAGGCCCATTTATCGTGTAACACGGACCCTTCAAAACTTTTAAAATTATTTTCAGTAATTCCTTCCTCTGGCTATGCAGCCCTCCCCATTTTTTTCAACGGAAGGAGAACGCATTTAAACACCCCTTCTCAAATATTTGAAATTTCCACAGCCTATTGTCTGTGGGATTTAGACTTCCGCCCTAAAATATCCGCTGCCGACGAGGAAAAGTCCACACTCGAACGTAAACAGGGACTAATTTACATCCCCTTCAATAAGACGACGCCTCCTCCCCCTCCCCTCCACTTTCTGTTTGTTACAACAAACATTTTCCGTTAAATGAAAATTCATCTCCTTGGGGTAAGTTAATTATTAGAACCCGAGGAGCAAGAATCACATTTAGATGGTAACTGTCCTTGGATACAGTCAAAGACTCAAAAAATTATATTTTGACCTTTCATTTTTTGCCAAGATTAATTTTTAATTACATAATTCTATACATAAAAAACCTGAAGACCGGAAAATGTTCCAAACGCGAGGACGAAATATTCTATTTTTACTGTGAATCGGCCGTTCCTATACAATTTTTTTTGCATAAAAACGGACGTTATGTGGAAAAGGAAATATAATAAATCAATAATCATAAATTATGTTATTAAGTAATTAACGGATATTAGTAACTAGACATTACGAAAAACGCATAAAATCTTAACTTTCACAAGGCTGTGCAATGATCTTCCTAAGGATGTATATAAAAACCAAATAACCACTCCTTTATTTATCAGAAGAAAGAAAAACAATATTTCATCCTCATTAACAGGTGACCTTCTTCTTTGGCTCTACAATCCATTGAGGGGCTTGGCCTCCCAGGTCGACTGCGGACTGTCATCTTCCAAATATGGAGTGATAAGTGGTGACCGTATCAATTCTCCAGCAGTCTTAATCCCAGTTCGCGTGCAAGTGACGGCACAAACATCCAAGCCCGTGCCAAGATTCGATCCTGGGACCTCTGGGTCGTGAAGCAGTGACGCTAGACACTGAACCACAGGAGGTCGGCTACCGTTTTCGTGTTAATTCATCTTGGTTTTTGGAGATTTCCGAGTTACATTAATTGAGTTTTATTTCTCTTGAAATAAATGTCTACTTTCCTTTTAAATTGTTTTCTGCCATTATTATTTACTTTCCTTGTAAATTAAAATTTCTCCAATAATTAAATATCGTAACTTTGATTACAATTGGCACATGCCAACTTAGTTAATAAATAATTGGGTAATAAATCTAAACATTACTAGATTAAATGTGTAGATATTATATTTAAAAATGTAATATAATGTACATTGGACAAACTAAGAGATCTTTAAAAAACGCTATTAACGATCACTGAAACAACATTTATTCAACAACATACATTCGAAAGAGCACAGCTGTGTTCAATCACGTCCATCATAAAATTATAATTTCGATGGGCAAAACGTGGAAGTTTCAAATCAAGAGTGATGAGTGAAATGCTCCACATCATGCACCCAATGTAAAAAAAGCAAATAATTTACACAAAAATTGACGATACGTTCTTTTTGTATTGTTTCACTTAACGGACTGCATTACATACAGAGCGAAGGCTTACATTATATTCACATTGTTAAATATCATTTCGGTTATGTGCGTGTATGTTTATCTATTTAAAAATGTACGTCTCTTTTATTTATTTGATTGAAAGCTATACTTTTTATATTAATACGATATTTTGCAATAAAAATAAGTTGTTTTTCAGTCTAGTTGTCTGATGAAGTCCACAAACATGGACGAAACGTTTTAGATGTCCTAAATAAATATGAATATTGTTTTCTTGACGCATATTTTAATTTCTAAGCGAAATGGTAAATAATGAACGTGGACTCACCCCGAAGGCGGAGTATCGCTTGGTGCGTCTCTGCGACTCCTTGTTGAGGAAGACCTCTGACTTTGGTCGCGGCGGTTTCTTGGGCCTGAGGATGACCCTGGCCTCTTCGCGGATGTCCTCGTCCAGGAGCTTGGAGTCGCTGGACACGGACAACTGCCGATGCACGCGTTCTCGGTCTCCCAGGCCATCCCAGTCTGGAGACAGAATAAAAAATCACAATAACCCTCAACAAAAAAGAAAAAAATTAACTTCAGGGCACTGGATATTTCTAAGAAAATATTTTAAAGGTCCTTACAGGTTGTCACTGCGAGTAGCAGTTGAGATGAACATAAAGGGGGGATTATAATTAATAATTGTATAATTTTAAGACTTTATAATAAAAACAAGAAAACAATTTAATTTAACAAAAAACATTTACAATAATAATTACAATTTTTTATGTTTCAATATTTATGGCGGCACTTCTTTCGTCAATAAAAAACTACATATACATTTACAAAAATGATTTATATTAAATTCTTAAAACTAACAATTTTAAGACTCTAGACTGAGGGTCGCAAATTATGGGCCTTCTCATAGAACAGAAATATTTTACACTAATCTACTTGGACTTGGCAGTAACAGGAAATCAGCAAAATGGGTAACAAGTGTAATTTAACATGTCTGCTTAGTGCGTTGTTCCAGCTACTTCCTCCTAATTGGATCTTCCTCTCTCCTGCCTCACTGCCGCCGCTGCTGCTTCAGGAAGAATTTCAAAATCTCCCTTGCCGCAATTCCAACCCACAGTCACGAGCTCCAAGCGGAATTTCTCAACACCTCTCCCGTCGCACTCCTCTCGAAAAAATCTCTCCAAACTATCTCCTCCGAATTTCTCCCTCCGAAATCCCACCCTCCTCTGAAAAATCTCTCCTCTCACAGCTCCCAAACAATCTGTCCAAAAGAAAAATAAAATGTCTCCGCCAGCCTTTTTCAAACTTCCTCCCCACTTCTTTAGCTTATATCACCAAGGTAACAGGGATGGATATCCACCAATAACATTTATGGTGAAAATTGGGGAAATCCACTACCCGATGCCGCCAAAATCTCACAAAAATTGGGAAACACCCAAGCCGCGACGCCGAGTCTGACATTTATTGCCCCTGGCTCAACTGCTGTCCCCTATCTTTTGATTCCGCACCGCCAGATGTGCGGATGTGTTTGTCCGTTACACAGTTGACATACTAAACTGTCAAAGTCTTAGTTCGGAAGCTTGTTTTTGCTTGTTCCTACGCAATTAGTTATCGGCATTCTAATGCAGCAGGTTAATTCTGGGTCGAATCCAGGATACGTAAATTACGTCGCCATTTTGACGTCACAAGTGACGTCATGACACGAGAAGGAAATCATTCAACGTACAAATAACATAATAGTCACATTCCACGGATCCTTCAGTGAGGCAATGTCTCGAGGGTTTTGAAGGAGTTAAATAGTTTTACATGAATTTAATAATTATTATTAGGATAATCTTATATCTAGTTTTACATCAATAATTTCACAAATTCTTTTACAGAATAGGAGTGGTTACGTAAGATAGTGGTTAGTTTAATTTTAAATGTTATGTTCATTTCGGAGCTGTTTAAAGTGTGGGGGAATCTTAGGGTTGTTCCCTCCCTTATAGTTACAGATTTTTGTGTTATTGTTAGTCTCTTACATTCTATATGAAGATTATTTTTTATTTCGGGTGTTAATTCTGTGCACGTCTGCGTAAGTAGTATATAAATTTTTATTGTTAATCATAAAGAGAATGTAATGACTTGCCAGGGTAAGTATGCTTAATTTTTAGATAACTCCTCGACAAGATAATCTTGAACTGATTTCACATATTATTCTATTTTACTCTTTTTTGGATTACAAATACTTTTTCTTTTTCTGAGAAGTCGCCCCAAAATATAGTGCCACAAGACAATAGAGAATGAAAATATTCATTATATAATAATTTTCGTTTTTGTATGTGAATATAATTAGACATAACTCTTACAGCATAACAAGCTGTAGAAAGGTTTTTAATAGTTGATTAATATGCTCTTTCCAATTCAGTATATTGTCTACAGATATTCCCAAAAATGTAGTATACATAGTTTCATTGTTTCCTTATTATTATTATTTACCAAGTTTACACATTTTAAGGATATATTGGTTTTTTGGAATTGCATAAAATTGGTTTTACTAAAGTTAAGTGACAGGCCATTCACAGAAGCACATTGTTAGCTGTTTCATTTAGTGTATATAATTGCTTGTATCATCAGCAAACAGTACAGCTTTTGAAAATGTATCTAATATTTAGTGTAAATCATTTATGTAGATTAGAAACAATAGAGGATCCAACACTGAACCCTGTAGGACTCCAACCCTTATTTCTTCCCATTCAGAATGAAACTTTTCACCTGTTAATGGATCTTTCAATATTACTCTTTGTTTTCTATTTGCTAAATATGATTTAAACCAAGAAAAATATATTCCTGTTATTCCACAGCATTTAATTTTTTTATAATAACTATCACGGTCTACACAATCAAAAGCTTTAGACGAATCTCAGAAAATTGCTAAAGGATATCACTTTGCATTTAATTTTTCTAGAATTTCATCAGTTAGAATGTAGATAGCTTTTCCTGCAGAATAATCTTTCCTAAAACCGAACTGAGAGTTACTGAATAAGTTATTATTGTTGAGGTGTGTGTAGAATCTGTTATAAACAACTCTCTCAAATATTTCAGAGATAACAAGTAAAAGACATAAATATGTATTGCCTATTTATTCTTAAATGAAAGAAAATCGTACTCTAAATTATGAACATTTCAATTAATAAATACGTAAAATGAAGGGACAAATGATCGATTCCAATGATGTGTATGCCACATGAAAACAACTAATGCCTGTATATAGCTTAAAATGACATAACAAAATTTTGAACACCACAAAAAAATTAATGACGTCATCAGCTAGGGTATCAAACTCGTTGGATAATTCTTTGCCAAGATATGCTTGAACTGACTTGACATATTATTCTAATTACTCTTTTTTGGATTATAAATACTTTTTATTCTGCTGAGGAGTCGCCCCAAAATATAGTGCCACAAGAGAATACAGAATTAAAATATGCATTACATACTAATTTGCGTTTTTGTATGATAATATAATTACAGCATAACAAGCTGTAGAAGGTTTTTTAATTTTTGATTAATATTCTCTTTCCAATTCAGAGTCAGAATGTCACCTTCATTTAATAAAGGCCCAACTACCTGCACTACGGTAAATAAATTGGTGTGAAGTGGCGGTAACGATCGTGTGAACAACGTGATAGTTAATAATCTATGACACTGCGGCTACCGTATTGCAGATTAATATGCTGCGATTTGCTCAAAATAAATATTTGCATGTAATTTGACACCAGGAAAGTTGACATTAAATTATTCATAGGTCACAAAATTAAAAAAAATTAAATTGTTCTAGACGACCCGAATTCCTCCGTGAACTTGAAACAGAATATATTTTTATACGTATAATAAAATAAATATAATGGCAAAATAAGTCAGAAGAAGCAGAATACTAAAAGCTTACTGGAATGGCTACATTCACAAAGAATTAATTCACATAGAAAATGTTAGAATTAATACTGCATGAAATCCGGGCGATACATCAAAAAGAAAATATTCCAAATTATTTTCTATCATACTGAATATTTTTGGAACCCGCTAATCAAATATCTTGTCACTTTATTCAGTCAAAATTACAACAGAACATCATTGACGACATTTCATCACTTTTTTAAAAAAACTAATTCATGTTTACTGACAAAGTCTCACATTTGGGACGAAACGTAGCAGTATTCTGTTTTTATTGGTTTTAATATCAATTTAGTTACTGCATTAAGTATATATATATATTTAATAAAATGTTAATATCATTTTAGAACAGTCTCTATTAAATTTATAGGAACCACTTATAACGTCATTATCTCCAAGCCCCGCCCCTCACACGTCTTTGGTGCGCAACTGGTGAATAAGAATCTTTAACATTATATTCAAATGAGTAGACGGAATGAGGGGCAATCCTTTTCTAAATTACAAATGTTTGAATGATAACATCTTTAAATTGGTTGTGTTCGGAGCGGGGTATGACGTAATACGCGGGGCCTATTATTCCCCTTTAGTCCCTTAAACCACACTGATCTGTGAAATATGCATAGATATTACCATTGTGCGTAGTGATAACAACAAAAATAACGTTTATTACGAATCCTTTTTTGACTTACTGCGCATTATTATTTTTACTGAGTAGACATGTATAGTATTTCTAAAATGGAATAAAGTGGAATAATAATCCCCAAACGAATACGTCACGCCTTGGTCCCTCCCCGGCCCGAACAAGCCACGCCCATTACCAACGGTATATTAATAGCGTCTTTTGCCGCAAATACTTTGGATCATAACATTTAATTAGTGAATATGTTTAATAAATTAATTTAAAGAATTTAAAATTCGATTATTTTTCCTCCATTCTGTACAATTTTGAAATCAATTTCAGAGGAATCATCCTGAGGTACTGACGTCGCTGTTTCGCCTTTCATTCTTTGACTAATGACATCCGTGGTGACGTCAATCACCCACGAAAACTATTTACACTGAAGAGTCTCGTCTGCAGGAAAATCAAGAAGAAAATGTTCGAGAGACGTTAAAATTTAGGAAAGCAGGATGACGTCATAAAAACGAAAATACGTTTAAAGAAAAGGCTTTAAAATGGTGATACCATAAATACGTGTTTACTTTGCAGTCGGTAAGACTGACACAATGAATTGTGGGAGCAATACTTGCGGGTGACGAACGTTACTGGTACCGTTTTCCTCCTCCGAATGTCCGCTGTCCCCGTCACTATCTGGATCAATCGAACTGTCCTTAAAACCTCCAACTAATTTGGATTTTACAAATGGCGTATAATTTGGCTTCCCTTTACGATTCATGTTTACGATGTTTGCGATACCCGTTTCCTAGGAAACGCTCTTTTGTCAAGCGAGAACATTTTTTTTCCAGTGATTAAGAAGCCCTTTTTTTCCCTGTTGAACCGCAAGACGGGATTTATTACTTCAGTGAACTGCCATGGACACTGACGGATCAATCACTTGGCAGATGGATGGATTTGCTATCGGACATGTGACAGTGTAAATAAATTTCGCGGGATTTATAACAGCTATAAATGAGCATCTCAGGGATACAATTATTAATGAAGGTTAGTAAGTGAAAGGATAAAATACGCATTTCTTACATCTACATATTACAAGCCAACAGAACAATTAAATCTACAGCAACTTATGATCATTTCTTCAAGTGAGTGATTCATTTGTTAGTTATCTTACGCAAGCCTTTTCATTTACGCATAACTAGCACATTCTACATCCGCCCTAATCTGCTTAGTTATTTCATCCTTGGCCTCCCTCTGCGGTTATTATCCCACACACTTCCCCCTAATGTATGAATATATTTCTTAAACGCATCTCTTTCATCAATAAATTATATACTTTTTTATATACGTCTTAAAGCGTGGCCTATTAATCTATCCCTTCCCTTGGCCAACGTCCTCCGTATTGTTCGTTCTTCCCCTATTATGCTTCAGCACTTCCTCGTTAGTGATTCTATCCACTCATCTGATTTTCGGCACCACATTTCAAAGGCTTCTATTCTATTCTTTTCTGCAACTCCTATCGTCAATACAGTAAGAGAGTAATTTCCTTAGCTTTCCTTTTGTCTCTTAATTTAACTGTCCAACCCCTTTATAAGCAGTTCATTTCAACAGCTTCACCCTTCTGTCTACTAAATTTTGATACTTTCCCATGCTTCTACTCCATATGCAAGTATATATTCTTTCAATAATCGTTTGGTATATTTTACATTACATTTAACACATCATAGATGAGAATTTAATAATATACAAAACTATGGGATGACATAAAAAATCATGCTCCAGAAGTGGATGTGATTTTTCACTTAGAAACCATTAAATGTTATATTAACACAGCAGAAGTACAGACTTTACAATTTCTATGAATGAGACATAGTCCACACATTCCAATAATATTTTTAAAAAGATTATTTCCCAGTTTTTCTAATTAACTTGTCCAAGTACAATCGTAATATGAAAATTTACTGATCTTATTTGCCCCGGTTTGGTCAGGATCATCAGTGGGCATCCAGGAACATCAGATATACATTGTATGAATATATTTCATAAACGCGACTCTTTCATCAATAAAAAACTTATTTATATAACTCAATTATCCACAATTAACCATGATTTTCTATCTAAAAAAATTAATTAATATTTAGTTAATATATAAAATTAATATTGATTTCAATTTTGTCTAGTTACCTGGTAAAGTCCGCAAATATTGACGAAAGGATGTAATTGTATTAACTAAATATTAATCAAAAATTTTTTGCTCTTAAATTTGCTGTACGTTTTCATTTATTAAATATTTTTTTAACACAATTACATACAACCAAAACATTGACTCGTTCCCAAAGACACCACAACGCTCCAAAGACACAACTACTACTTCCAGAGACACTCATCACCTCCCAAAGATAACAACCGTCTCTTCTTTTTACTGTTCATTATTCTACATCTAAACGACTGTCACAACCTGATACTTAAAAATGATTTACATTTATATAATTGAATATTATACTAAGAGGATTATTTTCTGCAGTGTAAAATAATGATGACGCCTCTACTTATTTTACCTGAATAATAGAATCTCAATATAGAAGGGCTACAATTAGCATTACGGAGTACAAAAATAAATTTTCAGTTAATTAAAACCTCTCACAGGTCGATCAAAATCAGAAAAATCAAATATCCAACACATAATTGTTATTAATAAATTGATCAGGTACATTACGATGAATAATTTATTTTTCTAATGTTTTCATTCCGCTCGTAAGGTGAAAAAAGTTTATAAAAAAGTAATGATCTGACAATTACAGTGCGTTTATTAATCTCGAAATGAATTTAATTCGTTATTGATATATTTCTGACTGCAATAACCATAAATAAATGTAGTGACCAATCAGTCAGAAAATGTTTCTTAATTGACAACGTAATTTATGTAATCAGACCAATACATCACGTGAGTAATACTTGAAGAAACAGCAAAAATTTTACATGTAACCTTAATATTTTACAATATTAAATTTCTTCAACTTTCTTGACTATTCTGATAAATTTGACTCCATACACATTATAAATTTATTTTATAATAAATATAACAATATATACCAATAAATAAAATTTTAGTTCCTGTCTGTCTATCTGTCTGTCCGTATGCTTGTCTGGAATAGGCTCCGAAACGGCTCAATAGATTTTATTGAAAATTTGAGGGTGTCAAAACAAAAAATTTAACTTAGTATTCGTGCATATTTCATTTCGATAATGAAATTAACATAATATAAACACTAATTTTCCGCGAAGGTTTCTTGACTAACGTGCGTTAAAATCTCCAAATAAATATAACTGTTTTTAATAAAAATTTTCATGTCTGTTGTAAACGAAATTACGCTTTTCTAACTGTTATTTATTTGATTTAAAAATCATTAACATTTATTCGCAATTATGTCAACGTGTTCAATAATCGTGTGCAATTAATTTTATTCTCGTTTGCGTACAATGTTTTACAAGGACTGAAGAGTGATTAAGGAATACTTTGCAGAAAATGAAACGGACCAAATAATGGATCAACAGAATCGTGTAGATTCGAAACATTTTCACTAGAATCAAATTGGGATATAAAAATATTTCGAATATAGGAAAACTAAATTGTACGATGGAAGCACCCTGGGTGATTTTAGAAATTTAACAATACTTGTAAATTAAATAAATTAATTTGGGGACTGTAATTTGAATCTAACTTAAGTTAAAAAATTATTCAAATTTTTATTGATAAATAAATTGTAGTGTGCATATATTTATTCTTTGTCAGACAGTGTGTGTGTGTGTGCCTTCAACTCGTCTCTCTTCCGCATAATCACGGATTCTTCCATGGGCGGCGACTGTCCTCTCGAGTAAAAGCCACTTTGCAATGTTTCAACGTCGTTTTTTGTCTTATCTGTCTCGAATTTCGCTTTCATTCTGGGGAATATCGCGGGAAAAGTGGCCCAATAAATCCTTCAGGAGCAGCTTTCCAATTTATTTGCGCTCAGACGTGTTGGGAGAAGAGGAAGAAGCCGAAAAGGAAGGTGGGGGGGGGAATAGTCTTGAGCCGACCGTCCCGGTGTCCCCGGAGAGACTCTGGCGCCTGTCCACCTGTGTAACCCTTCTCTACCCACATGGTTGCGCTCGTAAATTCACCCGGATCGTATTTTCCCGCGGTCAATTTATTTTTTAACGAAAGCTATCGACGTAAATCACGGTTTGGAAAACAGGGCAGAGGTCAGAAATAGGCATCCCTTTGATGTACGAAGTTTATTTTTTTTTCAGAGTCAACAGTCATGTGTCCATATCAAAATAACAACTCTGCGTTCGAATTGAATAACAGTGCCTACTAGTCTCAGATCCTTTCACAGTTAGACATCTTTGAACAGATTCTTTCCTATAATATTCTAGTTTCATGAACTGTGCCAACACTTAGTGCAATAATTTATTTCTATATGACGGTTCATTAACCATGAATCTACATCTTTCTACCAGATCCTCCATTTAAAACAGCTTTACAATCCATTGAACTAAAGCTGCTAGGTTTAATAGAAACAAACGGTTGATATTTATTTCGATGCCATGTTACGGTTATACAAGTACTAAGTAACACTAGCCTGTAATGAAAATGTGGGGATGGGGTTAATTTATTAATTACTTAATGTAATTAACTAAGCTATATATTATTGGAAAATTATAATTGAAAGAAGAATACAATAATAATAATGACGAATGGATTTAAAAACAAAGTGGATATTTATTTTAATAAATGAACGAAAGTTTATAAAAATAATCCGTAAAAAAATCCTAAAGAAGTGAAACCAAAATGAATTTATATAAACGGTAGAACATTGATAAATTTATAATCTGCATGAAACTCAATCGAAATCAGGGTCACCTGTCGGGTAAAACCAAAAAGAAGCAACATAATTTAAGGCAAATAGGTCTGGCAATGCGAACTCTATTAAAGTATAATCAACGATGCTGACAAAGGCTACTGATGATACATTGTCTGGCGGCGTTTAGCTTTGGGGTGCTTTAGGCTGACGATCTGGAGGAATCTGTAGATCCTCATTGACTTGGGTCAAAATAGCCGAGACTCCTGCCAAGAAGTCACGAATCTCCTGAGGTGTCAAGGGCGGATCTCATTAATAATAATAATCATATTCCGTAGATCCTGTAAAGAAGGATGTGGAATGGGTCAAGCCGGAAGCGGCGTCTCACAATTTTTTGCTCTTAAATCATCTCTTGCCGCCTCAAAATCTACCCAGACGTAAGCTTGGTAGGTTTTCAAAATCCTCCTACTTAATTCCAGCAGCCAATCGGCTGAAATTTCCAATAGCACCCGTTGGCTTGTATTTGAAAAATTGCAGCCAATAGGTAAATTTTATTGCAGGACGTAAATAAACGCGATTATACATGTTTCCTGTTAGTTCCGTACCCAGTAGCTATTCCTAATTTTCCGCGCCAACTTCCGACTTGACGGAGGAAAATCCTTTCTGAATTAGATACGACTGACATAATTTTCCGTAAAAGTCTCCTTTGATAATTCTAAAGAAATGTTCATTGCCATTGCATGAAAAGGGCAAAAGTCCTGTCATGGACACAAACAAAAAAAAATGCGTTGCATATTTATAATTTAATTTCACCTAGTTTTACTACATTACGAACTTTCAACCACTTTGAACAATAAATATTAGTATATATGTTACTATAATTTATGGCAAATTACTTACCATACGCATTATATGACTACTTGTAAGCACTGCAATCACCTGAATCTAAATAATAAACATTATGTAATAAAATGTTTTTGTTTTTATGGAAAACTGGTTTGAAATATACTCTCTGCAACGTGGTTTCTTTGACAAAGCTAAAGCCGAGCATTTCCGTGGTTAACCGAGCGTTACTCAGGTCTATTATATATATAAAGCTAAAGCCGAGCTTTTCCGTGGTTAACCGAGCGTTACTCAGGTCTATTATATATATAGACATATATTATAGGAGTTTTATAAAACTGGTAGCTAAGTTTCAATAAGTACGTATGTATATTTACCATTTAAATATATGGCAGTTTAGAATCGGAAATAATTACATAATGTGGGCCTGAATAACTGGTAATGGATATGGATGAATAAAACAACATCGGAAGGCTGAATTAAAAGGAAAAAAAGAGGGTAAAAACAGGAAGCTGCGTTCTTGATGACGGGAGGTAGAGTTGGAAGAACTGGAAGGATGGAAGAGGCAGTGCGCAGGAGCAGTTTCGCATTACGTGATGATGAGCGCGGCTGGGATTTAGTTCCGCCTTTGTGACCCTCACAACGCGGACGGAGAATCCTCATTATCCTACAAATTACTCGATACAGGTCGATAAAATCCAGAACCGTTAGGCCGGGGAATGAACCGCAAAGGTAAAGAGGCGGAATAAGCGCACGGTAAGCGTTCTGAACGGATACTAAAAAGAAAGGGAGCCACACACAACACTAAACATTTACTACACTAGCTCCATTCAAGGAGCGAACACTGACGTGCAAAAGACAGAACAATGAGGACCCGAGACAAAACCAATCAGAACTGGAATAATAGCTGCTGGCGCCAACTACAATTTCAGTTACTTTACAAAAGACTAAACTAGAGTTTTCATACCTTGAACTTGCCTGTAGGTGTCAGTCATTCACCAACTTCAAAGAAAACGAGACGTCAGAGAGCAAATAGGACGTACAAAGATACAGAAACAGAGATGATACATATCAGAGATTCAGTCGAAAAAGTTCATAGATATAGTTAGGGCAATCGTATCAATTTTTAAAGGAATTAACGTTGCTTTTAATGTGCGACTTATCGGAGATAAATTAATTTCATTATATAAAAAAGTTTTTTTTTCCAAAATCGAACTTTAACTGAGTTAATTCCATAAATGTTTAATTATGTGGCTATGTTTATAATAGGACGTTGCAAACATTTCTTCAAAAGTTTACAAATACTTACTTTACCAAGTGTATATATTTATGAAATATTAAAGTTTTTAAAGCGAAACACTAATTTGTTTCAAACAAATGGCGAGTTTCATGAATACGCGACTAGAAATCGTTCAGCTCTAAGGTCGGAAAAGCATCGCCTTGCTCTACACCAGAAAAGTATTCACAATACCGGGATAATTTTATACAACAGAACAAAAAAATAAAAATTGAGTAATTAGTACACGTTTCGACCAACCCTTATGGTCCTTGTCAATATTCAAGAGAGAACAAAGATAATACAATTCAGACTTCTGGCTCCTCTTCGTGTTTTAAATAAAACTACAGTGTTCAGTTCCATTGGCTTTCCCCCTTTTTTTCCAGGGCCACGTTCGTGTCATTTATTATGGTTTCCAAATCTCTCCTTCTGACACTCGCTAATACCACAATATCGTCAGAAAACTTGAGGGTTTTTATTTATTCCCCTTCCAGTATGATTACTTTTCCATATTACTATTTAACTTTCTTAAACAAACGAGGGTATTGAAAGAATAAACGTAATGCAATTAACATAATACTTTTTTTAACTTTAATATTTACAATAAATAATAAGACGGCCAAAAAAGTCGGCATTAAATATATAACTATTTATTAACAAAAGCGACGTTTCATCTTCTTTTTTGAGACTTCATCAGGCTTAAAATTTAGCAACATCATATTTATGCTTGACTCCCTCAGTCGAAAATAATTATTGAAATTACATGAGAAGAATTTAGGTCCGCATCCCCCCTTCTCAATTCCCTTCCTATGCTATTAAAGGGGAGTTGCCTGTTTCAGGATCACCCTCATGTAGCCTGTTTACCCCCGACCCCCCCAAAAAAAGTCACGCACGGACCATCTCCAGCCCCTGACGGTTACGGCCTAAAATCTATGTTTATGTATTTAAAGCTGACTTTTTTCGCCGTCTTATTATTTATTGTTATGAAATTAACATTCTTCGGTAGTTCTTTTTTAAAGTCAACGATACAGGACTAAATTGAATGGACTGCTGTAACGCAGTATTTGACGTGATAGATTAAGGACTAATAAGATGAATGAGAAAACATTTTCTGGTGAACATCTTTGGGATAAGCCGGACAGTGAAGAGAATGGTAATTAATTCTTACAGTATAACAGTGTAAATATTATCCTGGATTTCTTTCTCGGGGCTCTTTTATGCGCCTATCCGTCAGTTATCAGCCTTCCGTTCCTTAATGGCGTTGGGTTGCGCGCCATAAGGATGTAATGTTAACACCAATTTCTGTTTTGTCTGGCTGAACTCCTGCAGGCACTCCGGCGCAGTGATTACATGTATTTTAGTCGCTACAGCTTGTGTGTGTGCAGTTTACACTTGGTGGGAGGCGACTCCTGTGTGTGTGTGTGTGTACACAGAGGGCGAATATTGGCACTCCGGGGTATCACAACAGCACGTGTTTACATTTTTCCTTTTCCTTCCGTATGGCTTGTTTGCCCAGGTAAGTCCCGTCTCCTTGCACACACACAGCCACAGACACGTTCTCTCTCTCTCTCACCACATACAGGAGAAACAGCACATGTGCTCGACACACTGCACATTAGCAGCTCCTCCGTGGCTTTGTCCCTGCTCACAATGGGTCCACCGTGGCCGGCCGTGAGAGACAAAGGCGGCGACACCCGTGCGGTGGACGCTCAGGGAGGAAATTTCAAAACGGAACTCAAATTACGGAGGGGCGACTTTGTCTCCCAATTACAGGGCCCTGATGCTAGGGAAATATCTCGCCCAGCCAGAGTCATGCACTTACGAGGGGAAACCACATAAAGTAAAAACAACTTGTAATAAATAATAAATACGCGTGTTAAAAGTGTAAATAAAGTACATATGTTTCCCGGCTTTTTTGCGTGTGGGTGGCGACTCGCACAAAAGGCTTGCCTTTCCTTTTGTATGCTACCGGAAAATCCGTGAAAATTAGGGAGCTTCTGGCGAAAACGGAAGTACTGTGGAGAATTTGGAATGTTACGGAAGGATGCTACCATATGAAGTATTTAGTCCCTGGCAGTAGATCTTTCCTATTGGCTGCAATGGTCCAAAGGCAGCATCTGAGGGAAATTTATCTGATTGTGTAGCTTCCGACCGAGGTTACATGGGAAGAGGATTTTGAAGAAGCAGCACAATTTTGTCGGGAGACTGGAGAGAGAAGGTGCTAAGAGACTGGGAGATGTGATCGGGACAGCAGAGAAAGATAATTTAGCGGGAGACCGGAGAATGAAGTTGTCGGGAGACGGAAGTTAAGATATGAAGAGGCCGGCCAATGATAATCGGAAACTAAGCTGGAAGAAGAATACGGGAGTCAGCCCAGACGGTGATGATCTTATCGCAGCCACCAGTCAACCATCATACGACGAAGAGAGAAGCATTTCGGCCACGGGTGTCGTAGTTATATATATTTTTTAAAGAGTTCGCATTTGCCAGGGCTATTGCCATAAGGGAAACAAATTAAGCTTCTTCGTTCATCCCACTTTGAAACCTTGAGATAAAGCCTCATGCTAAATTAATTGTCTCTTTTTATGATATTATCTAAAACTTTGGAAATGTCTTTGATGTTTTCATTAAGATTAAAACTTAGAACTTTAAACATAAATTTTTCTCTTTTCTTATATTCCCAAACAATATATTATTTTAATCAAATGTGAATATTACGAAATCTTTACTAAAAATTTAAGTAAATTTCTTTTAAATTTCTCTTTCCAGAGTATGGTAATACTAGCTCGTGTCCATTGTGTTCATTATTCGATTTTCAAAGAAAATTATTTTTGAAAGAAACCCCGAATTTATTTAATTTAAATTCGAATAATTTATACAAATTATAATTTAAAAAAATCTCAATACAATTTACTAAAAATTTAAGTAAATTTCTTTTAAATTTCTCTTTTCAGAGTATGGTAACACTGCTCGTGTCCATTGTGTTCATTATTCGATTTTCAAAGAAAATTAAATTTTGAAAGAAACCCCGAATTTATTTAATTTAAATTCGAATAATTGATACAATTTATAATTTAAAAAAATCTCAATACAATTTACTAAAAATTTAAGTATTTTTTTTTAAATTTCTCTTTCCAGAGTATGGTAATACTAGCTCGTGCCCATTGTGTTCATTATTCGATTTTCAAAGAAAATTATTTTTGAAAGAAACCCCGAATTTATTTAATTTAAATTTGAATAATTTATACAATTTATGATTTTAAAAAAATCTCAATACAATTCTATTGTATTCAGGCACAGGATGAGTCAGAAGTTCAAGATGGCGCCCATCTTCCGTACACACCGTGAAAGGTCGACTACCTCACCCATACCTAACTGGAATATTCAGGTTTCCTAATTCCTGCAGAGTTTTCGAATTAACAGGGTCTACAGCAACGTTTGACACACACTGCATAATATATTTTCTGCGGTATAGTATACATAATGAATAAGTAAAATACTATGAAAAATATGATGTAATATAACATCACACACGCATATATTTTAAAATAAAAATATATACATTCATAGTTTTAAAGAAACGGGTTTAACCGCAGAAATTCGTGTTTTAATATTAAAAATACTGTAAAACCAACGTGTTTTTTTTTAAATTTTAAAACTGGGTTTCTGCGAATCCTGATAAACTCCTTGACATAATAAGTACCTAATAGACACAACACACAAATAAATCCCATTAGACAAGATCACCAATACCACCTGGAAACTGACACATGGGCATCTCTCTTACAAAAATACACAGATTCATTGAAAATTATGTAAGAGCCCTGTGAAACCATCAAGCAGGTATTTTAATGTAATTCAGCACATTTCCAGGAAATTACAAACCAATCCACCAATAAATGTCAACAGTAAACAAAGCAGAACACGACGCAATAGAATTCATTGAGGTAATGTACTGTAGTTTGGAAACCAGTGGAATAAATAACAAAGGCTGTTAGATCGGGAAGGGATATTTTGACGGAAGTTAAGGTATTCTGCTACTTGGGAAGCGTAATAACTAGGGATGATGGAAGTATAGTAGACATAAACAGTAGGATAGCACAGGCAAGGAAGGCTTCGCGAAAAAAGAGGAATTTACTTACAGGTAATATAGGTGTGAATATTAGGAACTAATTGCTAAAAATGTTCGTATGGAGCGTGGCGTTATATGGGTGCGAAACGTGGACGGTAGGAGCTGTGGAAAGGAAAAGAATAGAAGGCTTTCTAATGAGGTGCTATGGGTAGAAAAATTCTTAAGCGACAGACCGCAAAAAGTCAAAATCGGGGAACAATTTTCGGATCCAGGCGCTGTAACATCGGGAGTTCCCTAAAAATAAGTAAAGGGGGCAAGGCTCTGTAAATCGCCCCCTTAAACGTTTTAATATTCATTTAATGACTTACCGAATTACCTGAAAGTCAGGCTTTTCGCTGAACGACTGTAATCATATACAGAAAGATAACAAACGAGGAAAACCACTTTATAAAACAAGAAATCTATATAAAGTTCATAAGCTGGGCTACTGGAAAATAAAATGAAAAATTAATGGATAAGAAAGCACTCAATCTCGTTTACTAAACGCACGGTGTTAAATGAGACAGAATTATAAGAATAAGGTGGGGAACTAATTCCAAGGGTAACGAAGCTCAAATATCTGGGGATTTTTTTTCAACAATAGACTTGGTGGGAGAACAAGTGAAATTCAATTTCATTTCACGGCCCGAAAAGCGTGGAATTCCCTTACATTTATCATTATGAGCGAACTTAAAAAAGAGAAGTTCAAAAAACAAAGGAGTGGCATACTTATCTCTAGTTAGACCAATTTTGGAATATGGGGCACAGGCTTGTTGGGATCCTTATAGAATTAATCAAATAGAATCATTAGAGAAAGTTCAGAAAAGGGCTGCTAATTTTGTGCAAGTAGGGCCAGGTCATAGGAAGGAAAAAGTAAAACAGCTAGGTTGGGAGGTATTGTCAGAAAGGAGGGAGAAAGCAAGACTGCATAAGCTTATATGGGGCAAAAACCATGGATTGGAATTAGCTACAAAATGCAAAAGCCCAGTTATATAGGTAGATGGGATCACCAATTCAAAGTGAAATATAGAAAACAAAAAACAGATGTTGGCAAATTCTCATTCCTAAATAGGACTATCAACGACTGGAATAATTTACCTGTGGGGGTGTTTGGAGGAAATCCTCTTCAAGAAAATAAATTTAGGTCAAATCTGAAAAAACGTGTGAAGTGAAGTGGATATTTTTTAATATAAATGTGTTTCCGAATATAAAAAACTAAAGTGAAGTGAAGTGTTTCTCTTTTCTCTTTCAGGGCATCCACAGAACATGTTTATCTTTTTTTAGTTTATAATTATGTATATTTGCTTGCGCCCAATTGTAGATTATTAGCAAATACAATACTGAAAATGAGATGGGTGGATAGAGTAACTAACGAGGAAGTTAGAAACAGAATAGGGGAAAAAAGCGAACAATATGGAGGACGTTGACTAAAAGAATGGGATAGATTAATAGGCCACGTTTTGAGACATGAGGGTCTTGTAAAATTAACATTAGAGGAAAATGTGTGGGGTAAGAACAGTAGAGGAAGGCGAAGGATGGAATGCGCTAAGCTGATTACGGAGGATGTGGGGTGTGCTAGTTATATGCGAATGAAAACCCTTGCGCAAGATAGGTTAGCATGGAGGGTTACATCAGGCCAGTCTTAGGACTGAATACCACAACAACAACACCGACCTAAACCACTGTAAAAATTATTACCATCAATTCAATATTACATGCTGTCTGTGTAAAGTTAAAAAAAATATGCAACAGTCGCCAAGAAGGACGACGCGCAGGTCCCGCTCACGTGAGGCTGACCAAAGTAGGTCGGCCGCAGGTTACAGTGTAGGTAACCTTCGTCTAGGACTATTAGTTATGTTTATTACTGTCGTCATATCGACCCCGGAGACTTCACAAACGTGGATGGACACTTCCGTTGGCGACCAATAAATTCCTGTTTGGCGGCAGGAGAAGGAACGTCACACACTATATGAATATATAGAAGGCATTGAGAGACGTGAGGAATTGGCTGGGGAAATGTGTTGCCAGCCATGCAGGGTCACTCCCCCTGTCACCGTCGCTGACACCAGGACAAAATTGGACACACACCCAACACAAAAATACCTGCGACATTTCTTTTTGAGCAATAAAAGTCGAGAGTAAATGTTGCCAACACAACCAACGTTTGCGAATTCCCACACGCAAAGAAAAATATTTCCAGCGAATGTTACCGACAAACGATCTAGAAGTTTTCCAAAAGGTCTCAAAATTTGCCGGAAACAGTGTTACCAACTCCGCCGTACACGCGGCTGTAGACTGGTGCCAATAACCCAGTATCTGCCAGTCTTATTTACCATAAAATAATTGGATGAGACTTTCATTACACGGAATGTCAAGAGAAAATATGTATAAAATTACGGATCCAGGACTTTCAGCAGGAAGTGAACAACACATACACGGACCATCATACGTAAAAAGTGACGAAAATAAATGCACTTTCAAAAATTCAAATCATCATTTCCAAGAAAAATTATTTCATAGTCATTTTTCTCACTTAAAAATTATTCAGTCTTAGCAAATGACAACAAATCTATTAAATTATAATTATTAACCAATCTTACCAACTGTTTTTCTTATCACCCTTCGATATGTCCGGATTTTAGTGTTAAAGGAAATAACAGCTCAACAGTCGAATTTTGAAGCATAATCGTATGCTGTGAATTCGTGAAATACGTCGTGTTAAAAGATGGTTCTAAATGAAATGGAAAAAATATATAAAGTTTCTTATTATCCTCTATTATCCATACATGTATCCTTTTGAAGAATACAATTGATCAAATGTGAGAGTTACAGGATGTAAAAAAAATTAGCCACAATATTTCCCGTAATTAAATATGTCGGATCTCCCTGCATTCCATCTCTCTGACCTCACCAGCTTACGCATGCTGACACATTCGTATAGATACTTTTAAAAACCCTAATTCGTTCGAGGTTTGTGTTAGGGGGTTCTCACTAACACAGTGTTTTTCTCCGGGTTTGTAAGACAATAAGTTTAAGAAAAATATTAAAGCTTTTATATTTACTTTATGAACATAAATACAAACATACATGCAATTTTATTATAAAGACGATTGTTAATTTGAAACGAATTCAAACGTATATACATATATAGCTTCACAGTGTACAACCTTCAGAAACGTTGGAATTATCTTAGTTCTTTTATTTCCACTCTGTAGCCTTAGTTTATCTATATCTTGTTTTTCGACGAAGACCAACAGGCAGATCGAAAGGCAACAACTTTAAAATTAAATATAAGAATGACTAATATTTGTAAAACAAACAATATAAGCGGCCAGAAATAGAAGAATTGCGTCAGTTTTAATTTAACAGCTGTAGAAGTTTGGGACGAAACGCGACTTTTACTTAAAATTAATAATATTCTATTTCTGACTTTTGGCCATTAATTTATAATGTAAATCAGGTTACGGTCAATATTTCATTTATGAAAGGGAGAGGGGAAGGGGAGTGATGGGGGAGAGAAACACACACACAAAGAGAAAGAGAGACAGACAGAGAGGGGGGGTAGACGAATATATAGATAAACTAAGAGAGACAGAGGGAAAGATACAGAGAAAAAGAGGAGACACACAACGAAGGAGACAGAGAAAGCGGGGACAGCCAGACAGCCAGAAACGGAATAAGAGAAACTCAGAGAGCGAGGTAGAAACGGAGAGAGACAGAGAAAGCACGAAAGAGGAGAGAGAGAGAGAGAGAGAGAGAGAGAAGGAAGGAGACAGAGAAAGCGAGGACAGTCAGCCAGACAGAGCCGGAATGAGAGAAACTCAGAGAGGGAAGCAGAAACGGAGAGACAGACAGGGAGAGGTTACAGAGGGGGACAGGTAGAGAAAACGGGAGGCAGACAGAGACAGAAAGGGAGACAGAGAAACAGAAGGAGGCAAACTGAGAGAGACAGAGTGGGACAGAAACGGAGAGAGAGAAGGGAGTGGGAGATTGGATGACTATTTCATCTTTTTTTGCGGGATAAATTTTTCTATATAAAATAACTTAAATCTTTAAAATTAAAAAATGAACATTACATTAATAAGTTTATTAAGAAAAAAATTACCATCAGACGTTAAATATTATTCACGTTAACTACGCTCATTTTTCGATCTTGGCTGTTAATTCGCTCTCGTATAATTTAATGACTCATTTTTGTAACTCCATTTTCTTGTATTTGCCACAATTATTTTTTCCTTTGGTGATACCAGAGACGGTGGAACACCAGCAAAAGGCTGTAGTGGGGAGGAATAGAGCAGAGCTCCAGCAAGCGCCATGTAATAGGACTGTAGTAGTGAACTATCCCCGCTAGTTCCCTCGTCTGATTTACGGCTTTCTAATTTTCCGGGATAAAGACAGGTAATGGCCGGCGTATTTGCAGCAGCGATGTATTGCCACAATAAAGAACATTTCACAAGGCACCCTTTCCCTTCCTTGTGGCTCTCGCGCACGCAACTAAACCGAGCGGAAAACTTTGCCGCAACATACAGAATCCAGAGAGGTCCACAAATCAACGGAGCGGATCGTGATGCCCCGCCATTTTACTTTAATTCATACGTGTTTACGTTTCCAGCAACCGTTTTACTGCGTCATCAAGTCCTGGAAAAAACTTGACCAGTTGTTTTGTACTACCTCGAAGAAAATTGCAACTTAAGCCAGACAAGTTAAGGGGGTTAACACCCGCTCAGATCGTAAGGAAGGAGGAGTATGAGAGCAGAAATGGCAGTTACCAACTCGAATTAACGAACCGTTCAAAAATGAACTCACTGACTGGCATAAAAGCAGACTAATGTAGCGGAAGAAAGGAGGAAATAAGTCGGCAACAAGAAAAATTGCAACAAAATGTTGTGATAAACATAATAAAGCAAAACGACAACCAGTAAAATAACTACAACGTACAATCCTCCGATAAAATATCCTAATTTAATTAATGTGACAAGTAATGATAAATAAAAGACAAGACAAAAATGCTCAGCGTATTCCATCCTTGGCCTCCCTCTGCTGTTTTTACCGCACACACTTTCCTCTAATATATTCAGATAAATTATAAACAATATAATTATTTTTAATATAAATAATAGATCAATTATTTCGGCCTCGGGCGTTGCAGAAAGAACACGAAATTTTTATTTTATTTCAATTAAATAACTGAGAAAGTCGGGAAAGTTGGGAGACGAAACGTTTTCAATCCAAATAAATAAAATATTTAAATTAATCTGACTTTTCAATAATTAATAAAACAGAAAGAATGGCCAAAGTTCAGAAACGGAGTAATTTATTTTAATTGAAAACGTTTCGTCTCCCAACTTTCGGAACGTCTTCACTTCTTTAATTGTTGCTGTTGTGGTATTCAGTCCTAAGACTGGCCTCATTCAACCCTCAATGCTAACCTATCATGCGCAAGCATTTACTTTTCCTTATAACTAGCACACCTAACATCCTCCCTAATCTGCTTAGCGTTTCCATTCTTCGCCTCCCTTTTCGTCCACACACTTCCCTCTAATGCTAATTTTACAAGACCCTCGTGTCTTAAAACGTGGCCTATTAATGTATCCCTTCTCTTACTCAACGTCCTCCATTTTGTTCGTTTTTCCCCTATTCTGTTTAGAACTTCCTCGTTAGTTTAATTAAAATATAAGAAATATATTACGTTGCTGGTGCAACGTGCGGGGCCAAAAAAACTGAGGAAATAACGAAAGTTGGGACGTGAAAAGGTTTCAATCCAACTAAAAAAATCATTTAAATTAATCTGAATTGTTATAATTAATAAAAGACAAAGTATGCCCAAAATTTAGAAGCGGAGTATTTTTTTTCAATTGAAAACGTTCCGTCTCCAAACTTTGGGCCCTCCTCAGTAGTTATTTAATTAGAATATAACAAAACCTATCACGTTTATGGTGGCATTTCCGGTGCCGAAAAGAACTGAGGAGCTCACGGATATTGGGGGACGAATAATAAATTATTCCGCTAATGAGCTTTGGCTGTTCGTTGCATTTTATTTATAATGCTAAGACAGGTTAATTTAATTTATTTATTTATGATGAATCAATTATCTGACAATTATGTAATATACATAAAAAAATACGGCATCACTTGTTGGAGAGAAAAATTAAATTAATATCCAGTTAATAATAAGTATGACGTTTCGTCCGTATTTGTGGACTTCATCAGGTGAATTATTAAATTGATATATTTTTTTTCGGCAATAAGCGTCGCTGGATGCAGTCCACGAAGCAAAATTATCCACATGTGTCACAGTTTGATCCATTTAAAAAATTAACCTGATGATGCCTAATAATATGGACGAGACGTCGTAATTATATTTACTAGATGTTAATTAAATTTGTTTTTTTCTGACTAATTGGTTGCATTTTTTTTCATTTGTCTGATAATGTTACTTTATAAAGTGTAACTGTATACATTCGGATTTTATGAAGTTGAAGAAATTTGTCTCCGTGATGAAGACCCAATTTTGTGGGTTGAGTGATACTTTTTTTTAAACTGCATAAAAATGGTCGTCTAATTGTTTTTTAAGAAACTAATTATTTTTAGGCAGGCACTGTGACGGCGTTTGTGAGTACCTGAGTCGTCGTCGTCGGCGTAGAGGCGCCTGAGGGCCTGGATCTCTCCTCCAGCGAGAGTCGCCCTTCGCCGCTCCAGCCCTTCCAGCGCCAGCGTCGCCGTCGCCGCCGACATGCCTGAGCCTCTCGTGGTCGCCGTCTGTGACTGGTTGCTTGGTTACTTAGAGGCGTGCGTGAGCGCGACGCCATTGTGCCTCACAGCTGTTTGCACAGGCCTTGCACGCAAAACAAACCTGCGACTTAATCTCGACCCCTGGAAACTTCCACGACTCCAGACACGTGCCAGGGGAAAGTCATGTGACTTGTCACTCTCCAGCTTAAAACTGTTCTATTATTAAAACCTTCCACTATTTTCCCTTTCATGCCAACCAATTTCGAATCATTATTTAATTTCCGGTGATACCAAAGCTGCACGTTCCTTCATCAAGAGAAACAACCTTTATCAGTTGCCTCCATTCCTTTCTTCTCCAGTTTCCGACGCCTAAACTCCTGAGACAATCCTCCACGTCATCAACCCACCGACCCCTCAGCCTACCTCTTCTCCTTTCCCCGTCTGGTCTTCGCTTGAACACAATTTCTTTTTGACGGGGTATCTTTCTGGCATTCTTTGTACACGCCTTATACTCCCCTGTCTAATTTTCACCACAATACCTGGTTGTCTGAACATTTCCAACAAATCTCTTTATTCTCCAAACTTTCTCACCTCTCGCACTGGTCCCTTAAAAATCTTCCTTTCCCACCTTAACAGTCAGTCTTCATCTCTTCTCTTCCAGTATTCGGATCCATGCATAAACTAACCGGTCTCAATATTGTGGCCTAATTTTTTAATTTTAGTATTCCTACTAACGTTTCTCGATTTTGATTCATATTTTGCATACTAACATCGATTGTCATCTTTTTTACGCTTTCTTGTGTTTCTGCTGCCTCTATTCTGACTGACTAATTAATGTTGCGGAAGAAAGCGGGAAATAAGTCGGCAACAGGAAAATATGCAACGACAACCTGTAAAATAACTACTACGTGCAATCCTCCGTTGAAATATCCTAATTAAAATAATCCGACTAGTTATGATAAATAAAATACAACACAAAAATGCTCAGCGTATTCCATCCTTGGCCTCCCTCTGCTGTTTTTACCGGACACTAAAGCTAATATTAAGTTTAGATAAATTATATAAACAATATAATTAATTTTAATATAAATAATAGATCAATTATTTTGGCTTCGGACGTTGCACGAAATTTTTATTACATTTCAATTAAATAACCGAGGAAGTCCGGAAAGTTGGAAGACGAAACGTTTTCAATCCAAATAAATAAAGTATTTCAATTAATGTGACTTTTCAATAATTAATAAAACACAAAGAATGGCCAAAATTCAGAATTCCATACCTAGTTTTCGGATCCCTGCATAAGTAACCGGTCTCAATATTATGGCCTAATTTTTTAATTTTAGTATTTCTACTAACGTTTTTCGATTTTGTTTAATATTTTGCACACTAACATCGATTGCCATTTTTTATTCTTGCTCGTGTTTCTGCTGCCTCTATACTATTATATTTTGTTATTTACTGACCCCAGATAATGAAATGTTTCTACTCTTTCATAATCTTTCCCCTTTTAGGTTTATGTTTCTATTTGTTTATCTTCCCCTTCCTCTGGAGTTTCCCCATCTTCGAATACTTAGTTTTATTTGTGGTCACTTCGAATTCCAGTTTTCGTGTTTTTTCTTTCAAGAGAGTGTAACTCGTTTTCTAAGGATTTGCTGTTCCTTGCTATTAGTGCCTCGTCGTCTGCATAACCTATCACTAGGTAGTTGTTGGATTACCTTTTCCTAATGTCAATTATATTTTGGTGTAACTGCACAGTTAAAGCTTAATGAAACGTATCCAGCCCAAAAACGAGTAATTGTGATAACGTGCCAGGTGAGCTCCAGGACTCGATGCAGAGAGATATTCAGGAAACCTAATTAGGTATACTTAATCTCTGTGGCAGATTCATTCATTCCTTCATGTTAATTGTAATAAATGAATAATAACGATAAATTGAATACCAACGCTAAAATGCATTAATTTTATACCATGAAAAAACGGCATACATTTACAAGAATTTATGTTAAACGAGTGACAGACAAGTAAATTGTTTTATTTTTTTCATTCATAATTTCAACTATTCTTAATTTATTGCCCATAGATTTAAGTAATTCTTTTCGCTAGTCTCGAGATCCTTTCTAGGTTGCCCTTACCTTGATATTTTTTCTCAAGTATTCTAATGGCCTTTTTTTCCTTTTCCTTTTCCATCTCATCAGTAACGAAAACCTTCCTTATCTTCATCCGACGGTTGCACAAAAACGAGATACAAACGGCAGGATTGTAAATTTTAACAAACTTCCCAACAACGTTAAGAAATTAAGAAGCAATACAATTGCATCCATAATTGAGCTTAATAATATCTACTCAGCTATTCCTTGTAGTGTGTAAAACTAATTGTATGTCTTAATAAACTCTGGTAATTCTGTGAAAATAGTTAGCATGAAATATTGGTGATCTTTTATTACTGAAATATTATAGACTTAAAGTAATAATTTCTTATTTAGACTACACGACGTTCCTGAAGACGTACCACGTGTGGCGGCGAAACGTCGTTTAATCTAAATAACACCTGTGTCTGAAAAAACGGGTCCTTAATTTATGTCATTCAACTACTTGAATGTCAGACGTTAATAGATTTACTATTAATAATTATTCTGATTTTATAATGTAAAATTTAATCCTTTAGTAAATGAAAATTTTTACGTGAAGTTATTGTTCCAGGGAAATTATTTAAACAGATGGACGTAAGACGATGGTAGTTAGTGAACAGGGATGTCAATGTTCTTCTAGAAACGGATTTATTACTATAGCAGTCAAGTTTTTGTACTTTTATTATTCTTATTTCATGTTTTACTTTTCAGTCCCCAGACTGGTGTGACGCAACTCTCCATACTAACTTACCCTGCGCAAGCCTTTTCATTTCCGAATAACTACCACATCCCCCACATTCATAATCTGCTTAGCGGATTCCATTCTTGTCTCCCTCTTCTGTCCTTACCCCACACACTTACCTCGAATGCTAATTTTACAAGACCCTTACGTCACAAAAGGTGGCCTATTAATCTATCCCTTCTCTTGGTCAACGTCCTCCATATTGTTCTGTTCTCTTATTCTGCTTAGAACATCCTCGGTAGTGATTATATTCACCTATATATTTTCAAACGCTTCTATTCTTTTTAATTCTACAACTCCTACCGTCCACGTTTCGCACCCATATAACGCCACACTACATACGAACATATTTAGTAGTGATTTCCTAATATTCATACTTAAATTAGCCGTAAGTAAAAACCTTTCTTGCCTGTGCTATCCTGCTCTAGTTATTACGCTGCCCTAGTAGCATAATTCCTTGACTTCATTCACAATATCCTTTCCCAATTTAACAACCTTCGTTATTCCACTGTTTCCCATACTACACTCCATTACCTTGGTTTTCCCTCTATTAATCCTACTGTTGAATTCTTTTTCCAGGACCACGTTCATACTATTTCAAAGTCTTCTTCTTACTACCCTAATACTGCAATATTATCGACAAACCGTAGGGTTTTAGTTATTGCGCTTGCTGTAAGATTCCTTTTCAATATTCATTTTTTTAACTTTCTTCATCGCCAGTGCTGTATATAACGTAAAGAGCATCGGCGACTCATTTCTTGATTTCGGCTTTCTTTTATTGGCCTTCAATTCTAATTGCGAATGGAAAACTCTTCTTTCTGGTTATTTTATTCCTGTTCCCTTCAAAATCCTTAGTAGTGTGTTCTAGTTGACATTCAGAAAGGCTTTTATTAAATATATCATAACAAATATTACAGATCATTATAATTCAGAAGTCCATAAAAATAGAGGACCGAAATCTAATATTTACTTCCCCACTGTACATTCATAGGAGTTGCGAGCCTTAAAAAGTACCTCCGCGGAAGGCAGTTTAACAATGAGACCTGACTAACAATCGAAACCTCTCAATGTGGGCGATGAATTATTAATAGCCAAGGCCCGAGACTCGGCGGTCGGTTAACGAGGCAATGGAGGAGCAGAAAACAAACCACGCAACTCCCGAGGAACAAGATGAAAATTAACGAATGGCTAACAAAAGGCGCTTAACACACCCACTTAAGAAAGAGCAAATGACATAGGTGCTGCAACACAAAATAGTAAACAGGGAAAAAATTCTAACGGCTGTTGAAAAAATACGTGTACTAACTGGCTGAAAATTGAACTAGCTCTTTTGTTGCGACAGACAACTACATCAGGACTGACTCAAGGACCAAATAGAAAGACACTGTCTTAAGTAGTCAAACCTCGTCCAAGGTAGACAGTACTGACCTACTCACCTTAATTATGATGACAAGCATATAATAGGAATACTAAGGTTCATCACAATAACCTGAAAAAAATATACAAGACGACGAAAAGGAAAGTAAATTGGAAGAACATTCAACAGATTAAAGCATCTTAGTTTTTAAGCGCAGTACTTAGTTAAATTACAGCTTACTAAATTATTGAGGATGTTGTTAAGCTCTTAAAATAAGACTCCATAAAATACGGCAAAAGATATTATATAAACTGAAGACAATCAAGGAGTATATGAAAAAGAATCATAAAGAAAGTACAAAATAACGACGAGTCTGAAAAGACTAAAATAGAGATGTTGAAGGAGAAAGGAATTTAGTAAGGAACAAATATTTATATATATAAATATATAATAAATGAAAAAGAAACATAAAGAAAGTACAAAATAACGACGAGTCTGAAAAGACTAAAATAGAGATGTTTAAGGAGAAAGGAATTCAGTAAGGAACAAATATTTATAAATAAAAATATGTAATAAATACAAAGAAACAGTCCGCGACACCAAATTACAATGTCATTAGTTCATCCTTTTAAAAATTTACCTGTAGAGGTTCACAAAGTTGGAAGAAACGTTGTTACTGACATTAATTAAATACTCATTATATTTATTTGCAGACTTATTTGTCCGCATTTTTATTAATCTATTATTACACTTAATTTCATAAAAAAGATGTTTGGATCTAGGAAAAAAAAATCACCGATTCTGAATGTTTCCATTGACAATTTTTTTCCGCTGTTTCAAGGATATTCTGGGATTTCTGTAACGAAAATAAAAAAGACCGCGTGATTTACACTAAAAAAATACATAAAGAGCCAAATGAAGGTATAAGAAATGTATTTCTGGAGGGTTGTAAAGGAAAAGCTCAGCAAATTCAACTAAACAAACAGGAGGAGGAGGGGAGAAAAAATAAAAATTAGAGGTACGCGAAACTCGTAAACAGCTTTGAGGAAGAACGCCTGACGCCAGGCAGAGAAACCATTCAAAAGCACGGAGTAATCAAGAGTTTACAAAACACGAAGCCAAATCAATTCTCACGAACGGGTAAGTGAGCTTTTTACTACTTAGCGAACAGTCTGAGTAAGGACAATCGTGCATGAAAAAAAGGCTTAGAAGGATTTACGAAGCCCAGTTACACAACGAATTAAGAATAAATACAAGGGCGATCCTTTCATCGACCTAAATATTTAAGTGGATTAAGATTCCGACACACAAGAAATGCAGCAATTATTCTACTGAATGTTTAGTGTACGATCCAGCTACAATGCGCGAGAATATATTTCCAAAATATTGATGTTCTTGAATAAAAAAGGATTAAATAAATATTTATTGCTTAGTTTTGATAACTTGCAAAAGAGTAAATATAGTTTTAAACACATGCAATAAAATGTGGAAAAAATGCGTAATGCGGAAACTACTATTAGTTATATTTGTCTCAGTTAGACTGAATCATAAATGAATGAAATAACTATACCGCCCTTCCCTCAGTTTATTTAATTACTTTATTTTTTATTTTAAATTTACATTTTACTGTGTTAAATGTATGTCTGTTAAATGCGTCGCCCACTGGTAAACAGTTTCTCGGAAGAGTCAGTATATAGGCAGAGAGGGAAAACTCCCCCACCAACCAATAAGTAAATTGGTGACGCTAAGGTCAGTTTTCCATCAATTAGGGAAACTGTAAGCCAGGGGAGGATAAAAAGCAAGACACTTTTGGGTTAGAATTGGCGTAGCAAGGATCTGGGAAAAGGGATAGAAAAAGCAGACGCATGAACACGTGTCCCAATGAACCGGAATTCGCTTCTAGCCCTGTGGCAGAAATCCCGTTCTAGAAAGCCGCAGGAAGTTTATTTTCTGGAGTTTTTGCAACGTAAAGTTTACTAATTTTTGCATACCTATACACGGTAACCTGGAGGTAGAATCTCATGTTAGAGGAGTCAGCAACATTTTTTGTAACTTGGCTCATTTTCGTTTGTATGTATATTTTGTGAATAAACGTAAAATTATAAAAGTTCAATATTGTTTTCATTTCATGGCGCGCCACGTAGACAACTTGTCATAAGAATAAAAATATGATACGTGATGACCGATATCTCAAATGTATAGACATTTGGTCTCCTGCAAGGGCAGTTCAACGTTCAACATTACTTGATGAAAGGTTGTATTTTAACGTCTGATTTTGTAATAATAAGTAAAAATTTCTGAACAATTTCAGACTTTATTTTTATTATTAACAATTTCGAAAGAGGAAAAAAAACAACGTTTCGGTACTTATTTGTAAGCTAAGCAGAGTAGAACAACAAGAAAGGGTACTTGGTATCTTTTCTGTCTTAATATAGGAACCAAGAAATTTCTTTTCGATTACTTTCAAAATATTGTAAAATTTGTGGCTATGTTCATAAATGTTGTTGTATTTTAAATGTAACATTTGATGTACTGAATACTAGGTGAGTGTTCTCTATCTATATATCATTACTATAAAATGTGTATAATGTTTGGGGTTTCATGTTATCACGCGGCTTATCGATACTTATCCACAGGATAATAACGTGAAGAAGCTACAAGTAAGTACCGAAACGTTGTTTTTTTCCTCTATGGATATTGTTAACTGTAATTGGTCGGAAATTTTTTACTTATTATTTATTACTTGATGAAGTTCCAAACATGGAGACACAACTTCGGATGGACATTAATATTTACGACGGTTAAAAATATTATTACGTAGGTTGCTTGAAAAATAAATAAAAAACACACAATAAGTGTACGAGATTAATCAAATGGCTTTTGTAAATTATATAATGAGAAACGATTTGATTTGAGGAATGCGTATTGTAGAAAGGTTCCCTTACGGAGCCAGTTGTTTTGTGTGAAGCAGATGAAAGTGGGGGAGCGATTGCTAACAGAAGCAACATTGTGGAACATTTCCAGCCAGCAGCACACCCCCACCCCCATCCCTTTCCTCTCATCTCCTCCTTTCCCATTCCGCCGTCACGTTTACTGCACGTACGTGACAATGTAGCTCTCTGCTCTTTCAAACACTGTACCATACATTAGAAGCCTGCAAAAGCGCGCTCTAGCTACACGAGTGCGTGGCTGTAAAGCCCCTGCAAAGTAGGCAGATCTGCAGGCGCAGCTGTAAGAGGAGTTGCCTGCTTCCAGGCGCTGCGGCATTGTCAAAGTCACCCTGACACGGGACGACTGTGATCCTTGCCAATTAGATTGGCCGTAAGTACCACCGTCAATTACAAGAAGAAAACTGTATTTCACTATTAATTTATCATTTCTGAAAAAAGAATATTCTTTGCAATGCAGTCGAAGAGCAACAGCGCAGCCCCTTGTGAAAATTTAACAAACTTTATTAAATAAAAACGTAGAATTAAAAAGCATTATAGACGGAAACCTATTAAAAATTATAAAAACTCTTCCACGGAACTAACACAAAAACCTTCTACTAGCCTGTTGCCCGGCGATGCCCGGAATTTCATTTACATCAATCCAGTACATTATTTCATTGGAACCGTTTAAGGGAAACCTTAGAACACCTTATAACTCATAGTGTGTTTGTGCTCTTCAGAAGTCAGATCACTTAAACATGCGTCGTCTTCTTTCTACTAGATCCTCCATTAAACCCGCTTCATTAGTCCTAAACCCATTCAGCGACTGTCTACTCCTCATTACTCATGCGTCTTTTCCTTATACCAAATCCTCCATTTGAATAAAGTTTAGAATGTATTACATTAAAACTGCTAGGTTTAATGGAACCAAAGGGATGATATTTATTTAGATGGCCCGGAAACTACTTACTGTAGTATATGTTACGGTCACAGAACGACAAATATAATGCGAGTCAGGAGGACATCAGTTTGGTTTATACTGACTTTGCGTCTAAGTTTAGAAGACAGGATAAGAAAAAAAACAGACCTATGTTCATGGCATTCGTAGATTTTGAAAAAGATTTTGATCAAGTTAACTGCAGCAAACTATTAAGGATTTTTAAGATGACCGGATTAAAATATCGAGAAAGAATAATTATCCGTAACATCTACAGAGGGCAGTCAGCAGTAATTAGAATTGAAGGGTCAGAAAAGAAAGTAGAAATCAACAATGGAGTAAGACAAGGATGCAGTTTGTCGCCTATTCTCTTTAACTTATATATAGAACAGGCGATGAAGAAAGTTAAAAAATAACATGGAATGGGAATAATGATGCAAGGGGAAATAAACTTCCTACGCTTTGCCGATGATATTGTAGTATAGGGGATTCAGAAGAAGGCGTGGGAAACCATAAAAATGGCATGAACGTGGTCCTGGAGAAAGAGTTGAATATGAGGTAATGGAGGGTAGTGCAATAACAAAGGCTGTTAGATTGGGAAGAGATATTTTGAAGGACGTTAAGGAATTCCGCTACCTGGGCAGCATAATAACTAGAGTAGGATAGAAAGGAATTTACTTACGCATAATATCAGTATGAGTGTTAGGAAATCATTACTAAAAATGTTCGTATGGAGTGTGGCGTTATGTGGTTGCGAAACGTGGACGGTAGGAGTTGCAGAAAGGAAAAGAATAGAAGCCATTGTGTGCTCTAGGATATGCTGCAAATAAGAATGGTTAACAGGAAAACTTACCGAGATTTTATAATAAAAAATAAGGGAAGAGCGAAAAATATTGAGGAAGTTGACCAAGAGAATTGATAGCTTAATAGGCCGCGTTTTCAGACATGAGGATTTTGTAAAATTATCATTATTGAGAAGTGTATGGGATAAGAACACAAGAGGGAAGAAAGGTATGGAATATGCTGAGCAGATTACGATATGTTAGCATGGAGGGTTGGATTAGAACTGATTACCACAACAACAACACGGTTACAGAGGTATTAAGTGTGTATTTTGCTATAAATTATGGAAGTCTATCGAGCGTTTTATGAAGATCCTTCGTCATGGCAATTATATATAGTGATGTATAATGGAATATAGTTGATTAAATTCTAAAATACTAATGGAAGAATGACACTGACTGTATTTGAAAACGCCAGACAATTTCTGCGAAATTATTTTACATATATTTTTTGGTAAGAGGCTACATGAAAAGAGGGGGATGTGGAAGGAAGAGCAAAGCAGCCAAGGGTATGTACGAAGTGGAAATACTTTCGTATTAGGAATTTTACAATTTTACACATTTGAAAATGTTGCATTTTATGGGTCGTGGAGTATTATCTACCAACCCTGTTTATGATGTTGTATTATTAATACTTTACGTAATCATCCCCGTAAAAAGTGGTTGTTTGGGTGTGATGAACCACGTGACGTTAAGAACTCTCGAGCTGCCACTTATGATGGAACGACAAATTCAACCATTATTGTTCTTTAAAAAAATTGAAGAAGTAAATAAATTTAAGGTTATCTGGTTGACACTTTCTAATTAATTTTATTTTATAGCAACCGAATACGAATATTTTTTGCATGAGGCACCTCTTGATACTGGTATGGAACCATGAAAAATATTGGGGTATCCTATCTTTCACACAAATAATGGCTATAAATGGAATTGATAGAAGATTTTCTCAATGATTATGCTCAGGACTTGCCTACGGCACGAGTCTCAAAAGTCCTGTAAATGGATTGACTCTTCCTTCTCCAACTTGAAGTTTAGTTGAAAAATCTTATTCGCTGCCTCTAAAATTGTCGAGACTTCGTGGAGATAGATTGTATTTTGGTAACTAATTATGAAATGATTATTGAAACCCTTTATAAATCCTTCCTACTAAACTCTTATTGTTGTGTTTGTTCTTCTTCAAATTATGTACACCTTTTCCCATAATAGCAAGACAGACCTTCTTACGTTTTGTCCGGGTTTTTGTCACCTTGAGACGTAACTGACTCACTCGTGTAGCTGTTACTATCTGAAACGGTCTACCTTTTAAGGTTTTGCGTTACAAGGAAGTTACCCGCTTATCGTCAAAGCAAGTTATGGTGTCACTTGAGGAGTGACTCGCTGTCCTGTGCTTGATGGAATGTCTGAGGCGTAAAGGGACCAGGGGGAGAGGATCAGCAGGCCAACACTTCACTAAAGCCACTTCCCTTCAACGACCACGACCAACACCTTTGGTTTCATAAGGATTTTGGGGAGTGAAGGGGAACAAGGGATTGACCCTGAGCTAAACTATTTATGGAACATTTTAATAATAGTTAGTCTATATATTTTTACGACTGGATTCTTTTTAGGATCAATATAAAACGTCTTTTGTCCCTCTGAATTACTAAGAATTACTTTATTATTGCGCCGCCAACATTATTATACACACTAAATAAACACGGTTATATCAGAACAATTAATATTCTAGAAAATATAATACCAATAATGTCTGAATAAAAGTAGGATTGAATTATGAACTGAAAATGACTATGGCAAGTAGCAGAAAGCTTCTCGTAAAACGATAAATATCCAGAAAATAAATATTTTCTAGTTGTGATAAACAAATGATTCGACTTGAGGTAAGTAACTGTATTAAATGACATTTATCCGACCATAAAAAAATTTGAAAAGATCGTAAAACATTTAAAACTGTGGTCTCATGAGGCTGACTTTGTCACCACGCTTGCAGTGTGATTTTTTTGTAAATAATATAATTGATAGTTCTTGCACAAGCAATAGTGTTGAAAAGAAATACTGCGCATGCGCATTTCTCATTCCAGACAGGATTCTTGTTGCGTATTGCTCGGATGGAGCGCACTAGGATGCGGGCAGTTTAAAGACTTCGAAATCCCTTAAACCCCTATTATTGTAAAGTATTTTTTTTATAAAATTATGAAACAATCAATTCTTCCTAAATTAATTCATGTGCTGTAATATACGAGAACCACACGCCACAGCGTATTTGCATTTCTTCAGGAGAAGCTTGTTGTAGTATTGAGTCCTTAGACTGGTCTGATGCAACAATCAATACTACTGTCTTTATTTCTACACAATTACCACATCCTCCCTAATCTGATTTAGAGTATTCCTTCCTTAGTCTCCCTCTTCTGTTCTTACCCCAAACACTTCACTCTAATGTAAATTTTACAAGATCTATTCCTTCTCTTGGCTAAAGTCCTCCATATACTTCTCTTATTCTGCTTAGAACGTCCTGTTTAGTAACTTTATGTACCCATCTCATTCTCCTATAGGACCACAATCGAAAGCTTCTGTTCTTTTATTTTCTGCAACTACTACCGTCAACGTTTCGAACTTATATAACGCCCCACTCCAAACAAACCGTTTTAATAATGATTTCCTAATATTCATACTTATAATAGCCGTAAGTTAATTCGTTTCTTGTCGGTGCTTTCCTAGTCTAGTTATTAAGCAGCCTAAGTAGCAGAATTCCTTAACTTCCTTCCAAATATCCCTTTCCAAACTAACATCCTTTGTTATTTCACTTTTTTTTCATACTACGCCTCATCATATTGGTTTTCCCTCTGTTAATCCTCACGTTGTACTCTTTCTCCAGGACCACGTTAAAGCCACTTATTAAGTTTCCACAAGTCTTATTCTGACTCCCCTAACACTACAATACGATCGGACAACTGTAGGGTTCCTATTTCTTCTCATTGCAGTATGATTCCTTTTCCGTATTCCGTTTTAACTTTCTCCATCGCCCATTCTATACATAAGTTAAAGATCATGGGCTACAGACTGCATCCTTGTATTAAGAAGAAGCTTAACAATCGAAAAGATAAAAGACTTCAGCGGCAGATTCCGAGGGATGATGGAAGTCGTCGGATTCAAATTTGGCATTCAACATACAACTTGAGTTGGACTTCAGCCCCAGGTTTTTGAAACCGGTCTTATGTAAATAAATACGCTGGGAAAGTCTGGTGCCCAGCTAGTCTGCATAATAAAAAAAACGATTTATGATTCTATATATTTTTCCATAGAAAATAAAACGACTGGATAAATTGGAACATAAAGAAAACTGGGGAAGTGAGGGGGGGAGTAGGAGGGCGCTGTTTCTTCATGTCATTATATCCAAAGAATACATATTACAATGCACAGCTTCGATTTGTATGAATTTGTGTGCGTGTTTTTGTGAATGAGAAAATTAAGATGAAAGAAGCAAGGGCCCACAAGTGCGAACGACGAGTCAGTCCCGAGGGCAGAGAAGCACAACCCACTCACAATTGCTGGAACTATTTGCCCTCATTCAGTCACAGATCACAAGATATTAACAGTAATGGATTTTAATTATGGTAATTGTCTTCCGCCGTCGCAAAGTCGTGACTCAGAAGACTCGCAAGTGTAGGGGGAGGAGGAAGAGGAGTAGGAGGTCGACGGGCAGAATTAACGATTGTTGGGCCTTGTGCCAAGTTGTTGGGTAAACAAAGCGACGACGACGGCGACGGCAAGTTGGGAGAAGGACAATCATGGAAATAACAACAAATACACTGCGCCAACGTCCTCTGGGAGAAAGACGGAAACAACAAAAAGGCAGCTTCAGACAATGAAGTGGTGTGAAGTAAAACCCCAGAGAGAACATCAAGAGAGGGCTGTGTGGAGGATACTGGGGGGAGAAAAAAAATCGCGTTAAATACATCCTCAGAGCAAACGAAAGGCACAGAAGGCATTCTCCATATTCAAATAATTATTTTTTTTAAAAAAAACGTTCTTAATTTGTTAAATAAATCTCGAGACGGGTTCATAGGATCAATTAATCAGAATCCTCGACATCAACTTGCTGAGAGTCTGCATTCACGAAAAAGGGGGAACATTTAAAAGCCCTTTTCCTTATTTTCTCTCTCTCTCTGCCTGTCTCTCTCCAACAACCACGAATTTAGTGGAGAACGCATATTCATTAATCATTTCCCAGAGTCCTTGCCTCAAGCTTTAAATTTTCCAGTTCACGGGATTTTTTGAAAAAAAAAAGAGGGACGATGGGTAGATGAAATATTGTGAAATTAACGGAATATTTTTTTATCAGCTCTGATACGTCTCCCACTCCTTTTTTTACATCTGACAGGTTGAAATGAGTTTGGTATAGAGAGGAAGTTAAAAAGGTCGCTGCTTCACTATGAACCGGGTTCGAGCGCTAGAAGTACACCACTCAAATACAATACAAGGAATGCGATGGGTTATTTTACCAGTCAATGCTATCTTTACGACAAATACATAAATAAAAAATAAGGACAATTATGTCAGGAAAAAAACCTTCATTAATATTTACGTATTATAAAAACAACGTTTTATCCAGCGTTGAGGACATCTTCAGGTAAGTTTTTTAATGACTGACTTAAACAAAATTAGTATCATCCAATCAAAAATATATACCTGAAGATTTCCAGAAAGATGGGAGAAAAGTAGTATATATAATAACAAAATTTCAATTAAATTTGTTTTCCGACATATGAGACCTTGTTTTCGTTTATTTATTTACTTTAAGTATTGCAAAAAAAATATTTTATTTTAAGATACTTGAGGGTTATGACAATTGTTTTAAAATATCTTAACCAAACCACAGCTACTTATTTCTTCTTTTTTTTACAAAATTGGGAGGTTCTTTTTAATCTTTGGGAAGGGAAGCTCTCGGAATTTTTACTTCAGTCCGTTAGTTTAAAGAACCTATAAACTGAAAAGAAAAACAAACCCAATTCCTTAACTTCCTTCAAAATATCCCTTCCTACACACTACACTCCATTTTGGTAAAATTAGCCAACTCTATTAAGAATTATACGGAATAAAGAGACCTAGATTTAAAACAAAAATTTCTGCTGAAATGCAGATACTGAGGTATGAGGGACATAAAACAGGGTGTATAAGGAAATGTAAAAAATAAAAGAAGAAAATCATATTTAGGCAACAAACGACTGACTCGACGAAATAAAATAAAATATAAGACTTCTATAACATTATTTTAATGTTTGTAATACTTTTATTTTAGATAAGGAGCTAAATTATAAAAAAGAAAGTAAGTTATGAAATGTTTTCTATCAAATGTAAATTGTCTGTGAATGTAAAAAGAGACACTTCCAGTGTATGGTAATTTATTCAATAGTCTTTGCTAGCCACATCTTTTGTTTTCTTTTTATATATAATTATGAATTTCCAAAATAAATTACTGGTAATGTCCATTTTTCTGTTCGTCAACCACTAATTAATTACTTGTCTTCATAACATTTGATTTTTTAAATTTCAAAAAAACAACACAAAATACAATATATTTAAATTAAATAAAAAATCTCACTGTCCTTACAAAACTTAATAATGTCTGTTTGATAATCACGGGAGTCCAAGATGGATTTGTAATTTTTGCCCTGTAGGTATTTACGTCTGTGTTGGTGATATTTGGGGGATTTATTGATGACATGGTCTATATTTAAGACAGTATTACACAGATCACATGACGGTGGGATGGATCTATTCACTGGCCACATCTTTGTTTTGTACTATCTTTGTTCATAATGTTTCAGTGTGGTTTAATATTGACAATGATCACAAGGGTTGATCGAAACGTCTACTAATTTCTAAATTTTTTATTTTGTTCCAAATTGTATTGTATTCTCTGTTACCCGGGTCGTTAATTCTCATGTCATTTAAGTTTCAAAGAAACGTTAATTTCCCATATAAAAGACGTTTACTATCGTACTGAATTCCTGATAAATAAAAAGAGCGAGGAGAAGAGGGAAAAAAGCTTTTCGAAGAATAAAAAAAATGGTGGGAAAGGGGTGTTTTATCTCTCTTAGTATGTGTCTGTGTGGAGGAATGCAGACACTGAAGGTTATAAAACTTCTAAAGTGTGTAAGGAACTGTAAAAAAATAAAAGATAATAATTAATATTTAGAGGTTGTATTTTAACGTCTGATTTTGTAATGATAGGTAAAACGTTACGACCGATTTCAGACTTTATTTTTATTTATAACAATTTCCAAATAGGCAAAAACACAACGTTTCGGTACGTATTTGTACCTTCTTCAGGCTATTAAATAAATATTGTGATATTTTAAATGGTGATAATTAATGTATTGATTATTAGCTTAATAGCCTGAAGAAGGTAAAAATATGTATCAAAACGTTGTGTTTTTTCCTCTTTGGAAATTGTTATAAAATTAAAATTTAGCCAACCAACGACTGACAGGAGGAAATAAAATTCTACGTAAAATATGAGGCTTCTATAACATTATTTTAATGTTTGTAATACTGTTACTTTAGATAATGAGCAATATTATTTTTAAAAAAAGATTAAGTTATGAAATGTTTTATATCAAAAGTTGTAGATTGTCTGCGAATGTAAAAAGAGACACTTCGAATATATAATTTATTCAATAGTCTTTGCTACCTACATCTTTGTTCATACTATTTCAGTCCGGCTTTAATATTGACAAAGGTTGGTCAAGACGTCTACTAATTTCTAAATTTTTATTTTGTTCAAAATTTTATTGAGGCCTCTGTTACCCGGGTCGTTAATTCTCATGTCATTTAAATTTCATAGAGACGTTAATTGTCCTTATAAAATACTTCGACTAACGTACTGAATTACTGATAAATAATAAGAGCGAAGAGAAGGAAAAAAATATTTTGGAAGAATAAAAAATGGTGGGAATTGGGTCTTTTATCTCTATTCGTGTGTAAGGTGGAAAGTAAAACACGGAGATGGAGGTGAATGGTGTTTTGTGGCGCGAGATCGCTTAGAAGTAAACACAGGAAGAAGGCCAATAAAACGTTATAGGTTCCTGTGACACCAGATATCCTCGGCTCTTTGTCCCCTTTGCACAATACGTTGGAAGAGACAAAGGACCCTCTAAGGCGCCAAGCATCATGCTCAATTGTCCTCATAAATTGTATTCCCTCCCCCCCCCCTTTTACTTAGCAACGTCAATCCATTGACCTACTTCCCAACTGTCATCAGCACTTTGTATTGGTCATGTAAACATCTTGGTGGCTATGAAAGAGTACAGGATCTGCAGGAGCACGACACGACTTCAGAATACGCACACTCTGCTACATCGCTGACTAGAGTAGTTATCTCTGCACTACGGGAGAAGACAAAGAAGAGAAAACGGCACGCAGCAGCAAAACTAATAACACTAGCTTTTGAATTATGTAATGTTCTTCGCTGTTAATAAGCAACACTTGTGCTCAAGCCTAGAGTCGTTATAGTTACCGCATCTAAGCGCATATCGCTTAGCCATATTATTCCCTACACACATTACAAGTACTTAACATTAACTTGCGTATCATTATAATTGCAAGTTTAATAAAGCATTTCTTGTTCTTTCGTCGTATTCGATCATAAATAATATTTATTTATTTTTTCTGACGATTGTGTGGAACAGGGAAATCATAAACGTTGAGGATGCACAGATTCTACAGGCTGATTTAGACAAAATTTACCAATGGTCAGTTAGAAATAAAATGCAACGATGAGTAAGGCAGTCGTTTTTACACTAAAGAGAAATGTCCCTCCCACTAGACATAAAATGGGGAACGTAGTTATGACGGAGTCAAATAACTGTAAATATCACGATTAGTAAAGATTTAAATTGGGGTAATGAGGTGAGCGAGGTCCCTGGCAGGTAAAGGGTGGAGGAGGGCGCTGCTGCTGCTTCACTGTGTAAACAGGGTCTTGAAGAAAAGCACGAGAAAAACCAAGATTTCTGCTTACAAAACGCTGGTCAGGCTAATTTTAGAATATGGGGGAAACGTGCTGGGTCCATATCGAAATGAACACACTCTAGTGTTGGAAAAAAATACAAAAACGGGCTGAAAAGATGTTTGGGGGTCAGGTGATTAGCGAACGATCCTCACGAGAATTTAGAAGGTCTCAGTAATAGAAGGAAACATGTGAGGTTGTGCGCAATATAAGGGTGAACCACAGGGCCTGGAAAGAAATAACAAACCATCTTCCGGCGCCGAATTATATTTCTAAAAATGACCACTCGTTCAAAATTTAAAAAAAGGGCAACGCAAAGATGTAGGAAAATTTTTATTTGTAAATAGATCAATACACGATTGGAATTCCTTGCCTCCTGCAGAAATACTCACGAATTTTCCGGGTAGCGTAAATCAGTTTAGGAATAAGCTAAGGAAACTTAAGTGAGTAGTAGTTTTTAGAATCAGTGAAGTGCTAATAGTGAAGTGCAGTGAAGTGATTTCTGTGTGACTCCATTCTTTTCTTTTTCAGATCAAAATCTACACTTCAAAATTCTTCGGATGAAATCTTCACGGTTAACCAACCGGGTCAGGTATTTAAAAGAACACAACGTTTCTGCGGCCATCAGGCTACAGCCTGAAAACGGCGGCAGAAGATGGCGGCCGCAGAAACGTTGTGTTCTTTTAAATACCTGACCCTGTTGGTTAACCATGAAGATTTCATCCGAATTATTCACCGGGAAAGTCTACGTTCATTAATTCAAAATTCTTCTTTAGTGTGAATTGTGTTTTGTTTGCCACAGGGCAAATGCCCAATAGCAGCTAAGTAAACGGAATCGAGCCGCCACAGATCTACCTGGGTAGTGAGGTTATTTCCCGATATTCCGGGTACGCGGTGAAAGGGCAAGTGGTACGCAGGCAGGCACATCCGACCACGATCAAATTACGAAAGAAATTAGTATGGACGGCGGCGTAGGCGTAGGAGTCGTTAGACCAGCAGCGTCTCTGTGCAACCGAAGACTTCCTCTCTCATAAGGAGCGGCGGAATATCGGATGCCTCGTTAGCCTGAGGTAACGAAGCTAAGCTCAAGTCCCGCGCCACACAATGGCAGACACGGATGTTTATTGCTCGTGGTAGAGTCGCTGCGGGGTGACTTTGTTCACGGCCTTCACCCTCATCCTCTCTGCAAGGACGCTTCCGGGTTCCTCAAACCTATTATAGTCCACAATATACCGAAAAGGAAAAGAAAAGGTCAAATTTCACCATCCTTCGACAGATAAAAGGAAGAGGAAATTGAGCAGGGAGTAAAACCATCTGCCACGAGGATGAGGGACTATACTCACGTCCTTTAACAGTTTTGCCCCTCACCAATCTTAGAACATTCAAAACTAAAATTATTCATTGGTATGTCGTCTGATGTTACTCTCCAACTACCTAATTCTGATGAAATCTTCACGGTTAACCATCCGTTGTATTCTTTTGTGGTGATTCATGACCCTTACATTCATCGGGTAAAGCAAAAATAATTTAGTTTTTGTTATTTGCGTACACAGGACGGAAAACGAGAATGGTTTGGTGAGGCCGAGTAGGCGGGAAACGTCACCGTCTACAACATTATTGATTGCCTGGAGTGGATTGTAGATTCAACAGTTGGTTCGGGGAGCTCTCCTGAGAAGGTCGGGGCGAGAGAGAGAGCAGTGGAGGAAACAATATGCAGAAAAGTTAATTTCGCCATTGTTCGAGAAAGAAGATTTTGTTTTGTAGTACGGAAAACAAAAAGAGGACATTTTGATAGAGATTTAAGCTGAAGAAGAGGCGCTAGAGGATCTAGACGTGTTCAGCGAAGGAACATCCTGCACGGCAAACCAGGAACGACGTCACCAGGCCATTGTTAACATCTGGTAACGGCATTTTAACCCGGTTTTCCACTTAAACCATTCTCGTTGATTCGCGATTTTTAATATAATTATATCGTTCGTCACCCGCGTTCCCGGGAGCAGCCATTTAGAAGCTGCGTAGATTATTCTTTTTGCTTTACCGACTGAGCCAATTTGATTAAATTTTACTCGTAAATTTATATTTTCACTAAAATTTAATTTGAGTTAGATTTCTTCTGGAAATTTGATAACGTAATATTATAAATAAATGGAATATTCAAATTAAATACATTTTTATTATTATTTAACAATTTGATTGTACAAAAATATTTTTGTTGGTATAAGCAAACGAACACCACACTTTTAAATACCTGACCCGGTTGGTTAACCGTGAAGATTTCATCAGAATTATTCACCGGGAAAGTCTACGTTCATTAATTACCTGATTCTGCGCAAGACTTTTCATTTCTATAAAGCTACTCTAATCTGCATAGCGTATTACGGGCCCCACACACTTCCCTCTAATGCTAATTTTAAAAGACCCTCATGTCTTAAAACGTGGCCTATTAATCTATGCCTTATCTTGGTCAACGTCCTCCATATTGTTCGCTCTTCCCCTATTCTGTTCAGAACTGTCTCTTTAGTGATTATATCCACCCATCTGATTTTCAGCATTTCTCCTTTAGCACCACATATCAAAGGCTTCTTTCTTTTCCTTTTTCCAACTCCTATCGTCCACGTTTCGCACCCATATAACGCCACTCTCCATACGCACATTTTTAGCAATTATTTCCTAATAGTCACACTTATATTACCCGCAAGTAAAACCCTCTTTCGAAAGCCTTCCTTGCCTGTGCTATCCTACTCTTTTGGTCTACTATACTTCTACCATCTCTAGTAGCAGAATTCCTTAACTTCCGCCAAAATATCTCTTCTCAATCTAACACCCTTTTTTACTCCACTGTTTCCCAAACTGCACTCCATTACCTTGGTTTTCCCTCTACTGATCCTCATATTGAACTCTTTCTCCAGGGAAACCTATTATAGTCCAGAATATCTGGAAAGGGAAAAAAAGATCAAATTTCACTGTCCTATCCATCAGAGGGAATTGAGCAGGAAGTAAAACCATCTGCCACGAAGAGGAAGAGCTCTAGACCAGCCATGTCATATTTTTAAAGAAAAGGAAAGGAAAAAACAACTCTAGGTGGACCATATGAATTAGAGTTGAAGTGATGTGAAATGTTATATTCTTTGAAAAATCTAGTTTCTTTGCAGATGAGACATAATGGTGTAGCGTGACTTTATATCTATTGGGACATAGGAAATATTTACGATGACAAATATCTATTTATTATATTTACGAAAGAGTGAAATAAATTATTTCAAAAACTAGGGAAAAGTACTTTCAATTTTTGAAAACACGGCACTCAGACTCAATTTACGTTTCATTCGATAACATCTTGGGGCTGAAACGTTTTTGCATTAGGCAAAATAAAACTGGAAAACCAACAACGCTAAGACAGGTGACTCAAGTAACGTTTTTCGATATGTAGCCGCGGTGGAAGTTCCTTGTATACGACGTTTCATTCACCTGAAGAAGACTGAGGAGTCAGCCATCGAAACGTCGAGTACGACGAACATCAGCACCCGACTGGAATCCCGAGAACTCTTCGTCCATCAACTACGTCGGGGAAACCTACGTTTTCGTTTGAATTTTGTTATTTAAATATCTTATATTCTCATTAGTCATTTTTGAAAATGATTTCTTGTTCTTCATAATCACCCCGTAACATTCTAAAGACATGGGTCGTAATATTCCATTGCGTGTGTTTGTGTTTCTCGGTGTGTGCTTGTGATCTCTTGTGTGCGTGTAGTGTTTATACTGACTATTTTCTATTAATAATTTATTTTATGATCATTTGTAAATTATTATGTACCTTATTTTGTTAGTTATTTGTAATGTATGACATATCCTATTTCCTCAACCGAGGACTAATGGAAACAACAATAAATCCAAATCTATTCACCGACTTTTTAACTAATTACTAGTTGAGGATTCTAAGTCTCGTGTTCCAGAACGGACGAAGTGGTCTTTTCCCGACGACGAATCCAAGATTCTTCCGCTACTCCTTTTATTTTCGGATAAAAGCATCGTGGGGGTGCTGTTACCCTCAGTAATCACGCCGGACTGGCCGGATCCTCCCCCCCTTTCAACCCCCCTCTCCCATACACTTCCTGGCAAATCTCCAGCTGCTAGGCTTTCAGACACACAAACCACATTAAGTAGGACACTGAGCGGTAACATTTTATGCTAAATTCCCCACTATTAGGACTATGTTTTTAAAGTATAGCATTCGGGTTGATAAAATAATAAGAAAAATGGACAGACAAATAGACGAAGAATATAATGGGACGTAGTCGACTTAGGATTTTTTTCGGCATGCTGTAAGCATCTTCAGGGATGACGGAGAGACCCTCAAAGGAATGGAGCTTTTTTTGAGTTTTACACGAGTGATCATAGAATTTATTTCAGAGATTCGGAATCTAGTTCGTCAGCAATAAGGTGGTCAACGTTAGCAAAAAAGGCACACACAATTCAGTAAACAGTGATTCCCCTAAGTGTCTTGAGACGATAAGTCGTTAAGGGATAGGGACTACGTGCAATCAGACGTCGTTCAGACACTGCTAAAACAGTTTGAAGGCCCATTTTAACAAACAACGATTTTTAGCTGCCCTTTTCTCGGAAACAGTTACAAACACAGCACTGAAAATTTTCATAACTTAATTTTAAACTTCTGGTATGTGCACAAGCAGAATAAAGTATTTATCACAATTAATAATTACTCCAAGGGATTTGCTGTAACAAAATATTCGTAATGTAAAAATAATACACAAACAAAATAATATGTTGTTGTGGTATCTGCCCTAAGACTGGTCTGATGCAACACTCTATCTTGCGCAAGTCTTTTCATTTCCGTGTAACTACCACGTCCTTCCTAATCTGCTTAGCGTTCCCATTTTTGGCCTCCCTCTCCTGTTCTTCCCTCTAATGCTAATTTTACAAGAGCCTCATGTCTCTTAACATGGCCTATTAATCTCTATCTCTTCTCTTACTCAACGTCCTCCATATTGTTCGCTTTCCCCCTATTGTGTTTAGAACTTCCTCGTTTGTGATTCTATCCACCCATCATTCTCCTATAGCACCACATTTAAGAGGCTTCTACTCTCTTCCTTTCAGCAACTCCTATCATTTACGTTTCGCACCCACCCATATAAATGGCTCACTCCATACGAATATTTTAGCAACAGTTTCCTAATATACACACGTATATTACCCGTAAGTAAATCCCTATTTTTAGCGAAAGCCTTCCTTGCCTGTGCTATCCTACTATTTATGTCTACTACACTTCTACCATCCCTAGTTATTACGCTTCCCAAGTAGCACAATTCCTTAACTTCCTTCAAAATATCCCTTCACAACGTAAAACCCTCTGTTATTCCACTGTTTCCCATTCTACAGTCCATTACCTTAGTTTTGCCTCTATTAATCCTTATCTTCAAATCTTTCTCCAGGACTACGTTCATGCTTTCAGGGGTATAGACATTTTAAAGGATAATGATTATTTTTTATATTAGCAGTATACGTATAAGTAATTTCAAATTAAATAATTTCCGACCGATTTTTACAGACAGATTTTATTTTTTATTTAAACGACGTTTCGGCGCATATTCGCGCCTTCTTCAGGTTTATAATAAAATTATTGTAATAATAATATAAGTAATTTCATTATATATCTGCTACCGGGCTTACGCCCAAATGTAGACCAACAATAAATACAATACAATAAGATACAATTTCTGCGACTCCACAAATAATTTCGACAGCTTCAATTTTTTTTGTGTGTGGTTATTTTGGTAATTGTGAATCGCGGGAAGTGAAAACTTTAAGCGGGTTTGACGACTGTGCCCCAGTTCTCGTCTTTAGAAGCAAGTGCAGCGAGTATCTCTCCCTCGGTGGTCTCCTTTGAGCTGCCTTTATCGTCCTATCACCTAGGCAGATAATAGCGAGAAGCGCGTCACGGTTCCTCCCCCGAGGGCCGCCTCCTAACTGCTCTACAGAGCCACCTGCCTGGAGAGACTGGCTCACGCCGAGGAACAGACTATTACCATTCAATAACGTCTGGCTCTGATGTACAAGAAAGACTAGCCAAAGTGCCGACCTCCTGTGGTCCAGTGGCTAGCGTCGCTGCCTCACAAACCCAGACGTCCCGGGTTCGAATCTCGGCATTTTCACGAAGACTGCGATTAACTAAAATGCGCGTTCAATATGCCTCGATATATAAAATAGATGGGGAAACAGTGATCGAGGAAACAAACTAGGCATTTATTTTAACAGTAAGCTGGGGGCAGGTAAACTATGCTACAAGGAAAGCGTGGAACACCTTGCACTTTGTCATGAGAACACTCAACAAGGGGAATGCGAAATCTAAAGAGTTGGCATATTTGTCATTAGTAATATGGTGCAGCATGCTGGGATCCGTACAGGATAGGTCAAATAGAATCCTTAGAAAGGGTGCAAAGAAGGGCCGCAAAATTCGTACAAATAGGACCTGGGCATGGGAACGAAAAGGTAAAGCGACTAGGGTGGGATACGCTACAGACAAGAAGAGAAAGAGCTTTTGCAGGTCAAAAACCTTGGCAGAGAATCCGAGATAGAATGACCTCTTGTGTTATTAACTAAGGCCAGTGGCAAAAGCCAAGTATTGCGTGAGGATAACAATGCACGCTGGATTGTTGACGAGTGAGAGAGAGCAGAGACATCTATCAGGCGATGTAGGATTGCTCCTACTAATTTGTCTTAGAAGGGAACTTGTTCATAATTATAATCACTATCTGATTTCACTACATCATCGATTATTTCCGAAAAGACACCTAAATTCAAACGAGAAACGGACAAATAGCCAGCAGTGTTGACACTAATAAATTAAAAAAAAATTATAATCCTTAGCTTTTCAAATTAATTTTAATTTTCATAGATAATTATTCGATTTAATTAGGTATATACCAACCGGACTTTATTATCTCAGTCAGGTCCTTTTATTATTATTATTTAATCGCGCTGAATAAGTCGCGCCGCGTACATAAATAGTTTAAAAAAATCAGTTTCGTAATTTGAATTTTTATAATTATTTTTCTATCAAAATGTTAAAAAACGTATTTTAATGTTTTATGGTTAATTTAAAAAGTGACATTTTAATAATTTAATGAGATAGTGTTTCATTTTTAAAGTCCAATCGGGCCAAGGATATAGAAAATTCCTTTTTATCCGAATTTAGCCCAGACAAAAAAAAACAATTTACATTCTCCATGAATAGAAAATTATATATTTTTAACATTTAATGTAGAAATATGCTGATATAACTTCGCATCCAAGTCGTAATGCCGATTTAGAAACATGCTCAATATTTTTAATATTGTCATTTGAAATGATTCTTTCGCCTTATATATATTTGGAAGTACTAATATATGGTGTAAATAAATAATTCACTTAAATTGGTCTTAAGGGTCTTAAGGGCTTAAGGATTTAAGCGCTATTTTTAAATGGGCTCTTATGAGCGAGTTACACCTACAGGGGAGGGGATGACGTCACAAGGCATGGCATTGCCCTCTATCTATTTAAGATAGATACTCTTTGGAAGGCGCTGCTGCAGCTTTACTTTGTAAACAGAGTCTTTAGGAAAAGCACGAAAAAAACCAAGATTTCTGCTTACAAAACGCTGGTCAGGCTAATTTTAGAATATGGGGTAACGTGCTGGGATCCACATCGAAATGAACAAACTCTAGCGTTGGAAAAAAATACAAAAACGGGCTGAAAAGATGTTTGGGGGTCAGGTGATTCGCGAATAATCCCCACGAGAATTTAGAAGGTCTCAGTAATAGTAGGAAACATGTGAGGTTGTGCGCAATATATAAAAGCTTATAAGGGTGAACCACAGGGCCTGGAAAGAAATAACAAAGCAAATACAAGGTAATTAAAACTAAAAGCGCCATATTTTTTTTCGGTACTGAAATCGCAGAATTACAAACAATCTGGACTGTTAGGTACCACATGCAAGCTAAGCAAATAAAGTTTTGAAAGAAGTTCTGCAGTAGAAGTAAAGCTGTGAGCCATTGCGTGAAGAATGATTTCGGTAAAAGTTACTGACAATCTCAAACGACAGTGTGCATCACACAAGATGACCGACGGACAAAGGATGTTATGAACTGGAATCCACGAGAAGACAGGCTGCCATGTGATAGGAGGGAAAATGACGTCAAGGAATCAAAAGGGCAAGGACTAACTGGGGATGAAAGCAGAGCGTTGTAGAGAAGAATGGGGAGAAATGAAGGCCATGAGAGTGGAAAGTGAGGGAGACTGCGGCGTGAAAAATGGCTCGGAACAGCTTTATCTTCCTTAATAGGATTCGTATATAATAAGGTTTTGTCAACCTGCCTCGTCAGTCATTTTATCTCTGGATGCTCGCTGCTCCCTCATGTCCTGTATTCTCCAATGGTCCCATTCTTCTATAAGTAGAGTGATAAACAAAGTAACTTATTATTATTAGGTATTAAATTTAAAAAACCACAGACCCAAACATTTTGGAAATTATTTTGTGTAGACTCAATTTATTTGGAAGGATTGATTCCTCCTCCCCTGTAAAACACTTTGTCCGTGCGCGTGTTAAAGGCATCCCGAGCAGGGTGGACGATCCCGAGGAAAGGAAGGACGGACCCAAAGCCTCCCGGCGCCTTAGGGAAAGCCCCAGGAATCCTCGATCACGGTTAAATTGGGAGAAGCGGGGACTTTTCTTTACGACACGGAGAAAAATCCCCTTCCATCCCCTTCCTGGGTCTTGTCCCACGTGGGTCGCGTAAACCTGACGGTATTGACCGCCGGAGAAGAGAAGACACTTTACCGGGAGGGAGAAAGGAAGGCA